>MUZC01000192.1:8275-35244 GCA_002072015.1 Radix auricularia | reverse complement strand
ATGTGACCAATCCTATCACACCCGTAGCACCTCATTTCTGCTCTCCGTGGTTCCCGTGACGAAGGATGTGTTGACTGTCTCTGAGAGGCGACGAAAAATCTCAGATCCTCCCTCAGGCCACTGATTTCTCTAGCCAGTTGGTCAGTGGCTACTGCAGCAACCTTTTGTCCTGGCTTACTTATATTGTCCCTTAGGTTTAAAAGTTGGTCAAGAGCTACTCGGGCCTTTTCCACAGTTTGAGGTTCAGGCATTAGGCCTATTTGTGATACCATCGCCTGATCGGGGAGTCCCCGGAGAAATTGTTTGAATCCGATGGCATCAAGAGTTGGTTGATCCGCCGTTGGAAAACTTTGTTTGACTAAGCTGGTGATGGCGGAAGCGTACTCCACCGTCGTTTCGGTGTCGAGTAGCATTCGGTTTTCCAATAAATTTTGGAAGAATGCCGGTGTCCTGTTGTCCTTAAATCTACGGAATAGGGCCTCTTTTAATTTCTCATAAGTGTTCTTCTCCTCTTCCTTTAGATTACAGTGGATATAGTCCTGAACTGGCCCAGTTGCTGAAGTTTGTAGATACGTGCATTTGTCCTCTTCGCTCCACTTGTGTATTTTTGCCACGATTTCAAATGTGGAAATAAACGAGTGCCAGTTAGAACTCCCATTGTATGTTGGTGGGTTAGGACGATATGGTGTCGCCATCGTTGTTCTGCTAGTTGATCTAGAACCTGGCATGCCAGTAGAAGAAAGGCTAACAATAGCTTTGAAGATTTTCAAGGCTTACTTCTCCTGGGAGACGCTGCAAGGTTATATCCAAACCGCTGCCACCATTTTGTGAAGATCCCTAGGTTGCTCTATGATTATCTATCCTTATCTACTCTCACTGTTATTCTGCTCTTCACACACTTTGTTAATTACTCTTTAAACACTAAACACCAAGGCAGAATGTACACTTCATTACTTTTAATCTCTTAACTTCAGTACATTCATTATTCGTGCATCTCTCTACATATGCGTCTGTCTACCTCTGCCTCCTACTTCATAACTCTACTCTCTCCCTGCGTGTCTCTCTATCCGTGTCTCCTTCAGTCAGTCTCAGTCCGAGCGTTAGTCCATTCCAGGCTCCGCCCCCTAGACTTCGCTGTCCGAAAGTCAACCGTCAATCATCTTGTACCTCCCCTTAGGTAAGACGGGGGTAGGTGGGTGTACCCCGTCGTGGTCAGTAATCCCCCCTTTTCCTCTGTTCTGACCCGTCTCAATTGTCGGTACCTTTCATCTACCGTTCGGCCGAGTATCATCTCGGTCTGCCATACCTGACACCTGGGCTAGACTATTTGCCCGTGGTCAGCTGCCGTCCACAAAGCCCCGCTCGTGCTTTGATTCCCAAGTTCGCACCTCTGGCCTCACCCGGTAGTCCTGGACTAGCGGCTCTGGCCACCTGGACTCGCCCGCGGCAACTCAAAGGCCAAACATACGCAGCGCCCTACCCGCCCTAATTTCCCCACAATATAGTGACATTCTATAGAATCAACAAAAAAAATATATAAATCACAGCATCACTATAAAAATCCGAGTTAGCAGAGACGAAGAGAGAAATTAGTCATGGAGTAGGCATTGAACTTAGAGAAGCGATGTATGAGAAACACTCAGAGAGAGAAAAAAAAAGAGAGAGAGAGAGAGAGAGAGAGAGAGAGAGAGAGAGGGGGGGAGAAATAGAGATAGAGAGAGGTTATGGATAGATAGATAGATGGATAGATAGATAGATAGATAGATAGATAGATAGATAGATAGATAGATAGATAGATAGATAGATAGATAAATAGATAGATAGATAGATAAATAAATAGATAGATGCGTGTATGGATGAATGGATGGATTAATGGATGAATATATAAATAGCAGACCTGATATCGACTACACTACGACTCATATGTTATTCTGTGAAAGAACAATACAAGTGAACGCAAGAAGCATTTTAGCTACCACCTCTCAACTATTTTCTTATCCTTATCCTATCTTATATGATATAGACGCTCCTTCTGCACAGAAGATTATTTTGTACTACGTATTTCTATGGTTTGTGTTTAGTACTGAATTCTTACTAGAATTGTTGTTTTTTCTGGTTTCTTCGGGCAACCCTTAGCACGTCAGAATACCGGACGGGAAGAAAGAAAACTTGTATGTGTTTGTTCTTGCATACGGAATAAGAATGGTGTTTATATCTTTATGTCTATCTAAGGGTTGCATTAGGTAATCTTTGTGTTGTATTTATAAATTAGAATTAATAGCTTTATGTAAAATTTCTAATTTACTCTTGGTTCTTGATTCCTCTAGTGTTTCAAGATTAAATGATTTAACTAATTGTGTTACTTTTGTCAGTTTTTAATATTCTCAAGTAATGAATATGGCAGCTCTTTTTTGAATTTATTCTAGTTTATCAATATTTTCTTTTGTGGATGTGTCCCATACAGAAGATGCATATTGTAGTAGAGGTCTCACTAGGGTGGGGTAGCATTTTAGTTGTATATCTTTATTACATTAGTAAAAATTTCATTTTTATAAAACCTAAGGTTTTGTTTGATTTTTTGTAATAACTTCATTGACATGGGGTTTCCAAGATAGTTTCTCATTTTTAATGACTCCTAAGTATTTTGCATTTTTCTATTTCTTTGTTACTTTTAGCAGTTGACACTTTTCTGGGTGGAATGATATAGTCCAGTTATAATAGTTTAACAGTCCTGACGCCAAACTCAACGGTTAATGTTTTTTTAGGTAATTTAGCTACATGCATTTTTAGTCTGAAGAATTTGTCTAAATTGCTCTATAACTAATCACACGTAGATTCTAGTCTATATATTATTTTTATTATGTTTAAATTTAGCCGTATTTTTAACCTTATTTGTGGCCTTGATTTTGTCTCGTGAAAGCCATGGAACCAAAACTGAAGTTGATTGATAAATTAAATATGGACTGACACAAAAATTACTTTATTTTTTTTTAAATGTACAAACAGATAAAACATAAGTACCAGAACCTTAAAAAAAAAACAAGTAATAAAATTTCGAAGGAGTATTTAAACACAACATCCAAAAAGAACGAAACATTTTTTATTGAATTGAAATCATTATAGAATACATTAAAATTAAAAGTCATTTCAAGTGCTTATGAAAGTAAAAATAAACCTATGACATCATATCTCCTCACGCTTTACAAAACCAAGAATTTAACAATATAATGCGCATGCTAAACCGTGTAAAATTAGCATTTACAAAGCGGGAAAACCCCATTAACTATCATTCTAGATTAAATTAAAAGCAATTTAAATCAATTATTTCGAAACTAAACAAAACAATTGATTTCAAAAGTTGATACTGAAATTACAGGAGTCAAACAAAACGACATTTCGCTACAATTCTACACTTAACATTGCTCTAAATATTATTATCTATCGTTTATTTCAACACGATCTATTTTATAATTAGCGAGAAATTGACAAATTATTGATTTATTTTTTTTCTTGATTTTCCATGAAATCCAGCAGTAAATTATTTGGTCTTTCACATCCTTGAAACCTCATTTACATATTTCCAAAAGACCCGAACTCTCTATCTGGTATGGTTTAGAAGTTGCAGGGTCAAGCTCTACAGACACTTCAAATATATAAACTAAAGGCAACTATTCTTATGGGAAATTGCGTTAAAAACTTTCAAGGTTTGTCATTATGTTCCTTTCTAAATGCAAGTGTGTCCGGATGATTGATACTTTGTTGAAATTTTGAGCAAACTTATCAATAAATTGATTCTTGATAGCTGAGAAAAACAAAATTCTATGCGTAAAAGAAAACATAAAACATATTTTTTAGTGTAAGAAACTGATTCCATTAGAATAACAATACAATAATCAATTAAGGATTTTTTCTCCAGAACTGATGTTAAAGTTTGTGATAAGGACACTGCAACAAACGAGCCTAGCCATTAAACACTTGCTGAAGCTAGTAAGAGGAAGCTGTGTTTTGAAAGCTTTTAACACTGGTCGAACTCTCGTGTTTGCAATCCTATAACATCTACTGGTATGTATTTTTATAATCCTTATTGAAATTTTAAAAAATACAGTGTAGTCTATAAATTTTGTTCGGACAGTAATTAGTTGAAATTTTAACTGTGTTTCTCTTTATAAAATAGATCTAAGGGGCCGTCCATAAATGACGTCACGCACCTAGGGGGGGAGGGGGGTCACACTTTTGTGACGATGCGTGACGTGGGGGAGGAAGGGGGGTTGAAGAAATGTGACGTCACATCGAGAGGGTAACTTTAAATAAAACTTCCACTGAAATATTTGGTCACTTACAATTTATTTAATTAATTTTTTTTAAAAAATGCAGTGCTTCTCAAAGTTCCTGTCGATAGGCTATCAGGCGCCGGTTGGCGTAAGTTAACAAGACACAAAAATTAAATATAATTATAATTCTTAAGTTTGAGAATCCACAAGAGAACATACGAAATTGTAACCATGCGTCTTTTGATGTTGACATCCAGTGGCGTCGCTAGGGGGGTGCGGAGGGGGCGGGACGCCCCGGGTGACACCATCAAGGGGGTGACACCAGACCATAAAATTGTATATATTCCCGTTATTTTGCACTGGAAAACACGGAGGAGTTGTATGGATTAAATCATGAGGGGTTGACACCATGAGCTACCACCCCGGTGACACCATGAGCTACCGCCCCGGGTGACACCAACCCTAGTGACGCCTCTGTTGACATCAAAGCTTATGTGATGTAACGTTTACGTTTGGTCCACTCGCGGCAGGAGTCTGAGAACTTTTTTGTCGGTTATCCCCCCCCCCTCCGAAACTGCTACTGGTGAGTTTTACCAACAGGACACGTGTCTAAAAAGATCTGAATAGGATTATGTGTAGATATTTTAAGTCAAAACGACACCGAATATCCATGTGGGGTTGGGTGGGGGAAGGGGAATCTATTTGATACAATAATGAAAGTTTTAAGTTTGCTATAGTTTTTCGATTGGTTTTTGGTCAAACACCTCTGACCATTCTAAATATAATAATAAATGTGTCCATTTAAAATTAGTCAAAAGTATTCACTAACTTTATTGAATGTATCAAATTCTCGACATGGCACAAAATTACTTTCTTCTGAACTCAGATTTTAAGACATTAATTTTAAATTTGACAGAGAGGATACTTGAGACAGTCAAGTCAAGTTGATTAAGATTATTGTCACTTTTGTCAATATAATTGAAAGTAGGTTGGATTGAGATGTCTTCGTATAGTAAGTCTACATAGGTAACAAATTTAACAAATGCATTTTCTGGAAGGAACTGGTTCAATAGTGGGCATATGTTCCAAGCGAACACGTACACATCACGTATTTGAATATATCTAGTGGAGTTTAGTGGATGTTACATGTCGCAAATGAGTCTGCATTACCCCCAAAAATTCCCTTTTGACCCCATAAGTTATTTTTAAAAAAGTATTATTTTAAAATAACTTTTTTTATATAAACAAAGAAGTTACAAGTAATGATTTATAGTCAATGCTTAATGTGTATGCATTAAAATAAAATATAATCTAAGAATGTTAAAACATTTTTTTTTATTTTATTTTTTTAAGGCCGGTTAAAAAAGTTAAACGGTTTTGAAAAAACGGACTGGTTCAATATGATTCCTAAATATTTAATTATAAAAGTTTATACTAACAATACTGTTAACCCAAAAGTAGTGGATTCTAGCAAATTTTATATGCCCACAATGATTGAGCATTACCCCCAAGAGTTCCCTTTTTACCCCAAATGAGATAATTTATTGGAGAAATTATATTTACAACTGTTGTGTGACGTACGTGAAATCCTGTAGAAGAAAGAATTGAAAAGAAAACAAAAACAAACAAACAAACAAACGTGTGAACTTTGGAGTTAAAAGTTATGATAATGTTGGATATTTTAATAATGTCATAGTATTTCAGTCCTCTACTTGCAAGAATTACTGTATTTTGCGACGCACAAGATGACACTCTACTTTCCTGCACTCATGTGGGGTTCATACAGAATGGGCCATTTTTCTCTTCCAGCGCATACCTAATAATTTTTAGAAAACATGAGATGTGATATCATTTATTTTCAATGTGATAATTTTAGATCAAATGCCTTTGATGTGCATATACTTAGCAGGGAAACTGTCATTAGAAGATCGAAATCAATTTGAGGAATTGTCTTGTATGTATATATTCTAGGTCTTTAATAATGCAATGATCCTTGTAATATCAATAGTCACATTCGCGAGCTTAATCGCGAAGGTTTTCACATCAATGGTTTTTTACATTACCGCTGCATTGTTCTTTAGCTGTCTTGCTACGCCATGGCAACTAAACATTTCTTGCAAAAAAAAATGTAATATATAAAACAAGCCGAATTCATAATTAATCGTATAGGGCTTTAAGCTGTGTANTTTTGTTGTTTATTTAATTTTTTTTAAAAAAAAAAAAAAAAAAATTTGGGGGGGCGGGGGTAAAAGTTTTGTGACGTACTTTTTGAGGGGGGGTCGACGATTTTGTGACGACGCGTGACGTAGGGGGGAGGGGGTTAAAAATCGGCAAAAAATGCGTGACGTCATTTATGGACGGCCCCTAAGGCAACCAAATTTTTACGTTCTAGGTTTTATTTGTTTTTACTATAAACTGATATTTAAAAAAAAAAAATTCAACTTAATTATTCTCTAACTTAAATATGGAGCGTATTATATGTATAAAATTTTTAAAGAAAATGTCAATGTTATTTTAAGTTTATTTAAATAGTTATACATTTTTATATGTACAGTTTCTTTCTAATAAATGTTTTAGCCGCCTATTAACCTGAAGATGATATTAGGTCTTCTATGAGTTAGAATTCAATTTAAGTGCGAAATTTAAGGTTGTTATTTAATATCGTACCATTTATAATTTTAATATATCACGTGCAGGTTCATAGATGGCCATTTACCACATATACATAAACAGGACAGTTTTACCCCACAATTAACCTGATTAATTATCTTTAATAGGTTATTACCAGGTGTACAAGTTTCGACTCCTTCGAGTAAATTCTGAGAAAAATGGAGTCTTAAAGCTACATTTAAACTTTACTTACATTTTCTATTGTAAACTATAACTTTAAAGTGCACTCATTATAAACATAAAAACATAATGACCTGTTTGAGACTTTACTGTTTGTTTGGCTGGTATAGAAACAAAGTAGCGTGTATTAAACAAATATATTATTCATTAAATTATAAATATGTTAACCAAAATTCAAACAAAGTTAAGATTTAAAACCCTTTGTTAAAATCATCATTTGGGGGTTAAATTCCAGGGTTAGACTTATACCCGAATCGGCTTATACATGACTATATATACTGTAATTAAATGCATTTAATATATAGGTAATGTAGTGCAATACTAATACACGAGACAGCTTCTTTAAGTGTTACTTGAAGATTGTAGATGTGAGAGTCATTACATGACTATCGAAGTGTTACAGACACAAGTTTTAGGCAATCAAATTTGGAAAGTTAAACATTTACGACAAATCCAAACTAATCGAAAATTAAATTCATAACAAAACAAATTATTGATATCATTCATCCTTGGGCAAACATGATGAATATGGAGAATACGTCATCTAATGTTTTCAAAATATACCTTCATATTGTTCATTCAAGTTTAAAGAAATCTTTTAACTTTTCTTTTTTACCTGGGAGAGCCCACTAACAATAATGTCATTGATAGCAATAATGTCATTCAAAAGAACAGCTTTCTCCTCTACATATTATAAATAATAACACCTACAGGTATAGTACACTAAAAGGAAAAATTATTTAAACTATAATGATAATGAGACTTAAACTAATATCCTTATATATTTTTAATCACCGTTTTAGGCCTCATGCGACAAGGAAGTTTTTATGCATTTTAAAAAAATAAAACAAATTGGTAACTTAACTTTAGACGACATTGGTATACAATCACTCCTACTCAACTTTAAAATAAACAAAGCCACGGGTCCAGTGGAGTTGCAGGCAAGGTTATTAAAAGAACTAAGCAATGAACTGTCCCCAAGCCTTTAATGTTCTTTTTTAAGCCTCTCTAATCCAGAGTAAAGTGCCCCAGGATTGGAAATTAACCAATGTAACTTCCCTTTTTGAAGAACGGGATAAATCAGGCCCTGATAATTACAGACATATATCACTTACTAGTATCACCTGTAAATTACAAGATACATAATGTATAGTAGAATAGTTAACATGTAAAACAAAAAGCATGTGAAACAAAACTAATAGGCTTTATAGATGATCTGTCAAATTTTTTTTAAAGAGTGTTCAAAGAGCCACACTATTAATGGAATTCTTAAAAGCATTTGACAGAGACAACAACTTCTGTTTATTCAAAAAGCTTAATTACTTTGGGATTTCCTGGTCCCTTCCATCGGTGGTCTATTTCAAATAGACATTTTGTTACGGTAAAGTATTCTTCTAGGACTTGTGCGTCTTACCATACACAAGATGGAAAAGCGTGTTACCCGTTTTGGTGGAACCATGTCCAAAAACACCAATGACACATGAACGAAGATTGTATAACCGCCTACAATATAGATCTATGTTCTCTGTGTTGGCGCTTTTATATCGGCGCTCTTTAGCCGTGTGAAATTATGATGGGTCACTCATAATGGAAATCCAGTGTACTTCTTTTTCATTTTTTTTACCTATTATATTTCGTGTTTGTGTTTCTCATTTTTATTGAAATTTCATCAACGAGAGAGCCTAAGCACTCTTTGTCCCAGTTGGTGCACAATCACCCGTCCTTTCTTTTAGAAGAGTTTTAGCGCTACTTCCCAAATACAAAAACCCAGTAACTGTTAAATAAAGGATCCGTGAGCCATTTGTAAACAAACCAGGTGAATCTAGCAACGACTGTGCAACAAGAAGTTAAAATGCTCGAGATTGCAAATGACGGTAAATGGCCATAAAACTACTTTCGAGAAAACAACTCTTCCAGTCTTCTAGAGAAAGTTTTGGTAGGATATCCTATGACCAAATTAATTAAATACCTATTGCCTTTTCTGACATCTTAAATGTGTAAAGCAGGGTTTTCAATAGTGACGGGATCGTTTACAAACAGCGGAATAAAATTGACATAAGCAGCACATTTTGGGTGTCATTGTTTCTCATTATCCCCATAATGGAACCGTCTTGTTGCAGAGAGATAGAATTTCGCTATTAATTTACAATCGGGCTAATTAAAAATGTTAATGACAAGGTAACCCGCAGAGTAGAATATGGCGCAAATTTGCTTATCACAAGTAATGCTATAAACAGGGGTGGGGGATGAGAACGGACACAAAGAGCAGCACGAAGTATTAAAAAAAGCGAGTAAACGTGGAGACATATGCACGGAGGTTGGCCAATCATAAACGTGGAGACATATGCACGGAGGTTGGCCAATCATAAACTGTAATTTTCCGAATCTATGGCTAGTCATGTTCGCAAAAAATTGGGAAAATAACAGGGAGAAATTCATTTTGTTTTTAAATTGTTCCATCTGGGATATGGACCTAGGACATTCCGCGTGCAAGGCGGATTTGATAACCACTACACTACGAATCATGTGTTATTATGTGAAGGATCAATGCAAGCAAACGCAAGAAGCATTGTTGCGACATTCTTCATCTAATTTTGTTTCTTTTCATCCTAATCCGCTTGTTCACTGTGATCTTTCGGCCCGAGAGTGGTTCATTCGTCATGCCCATTTGCACATGGTCGTCTACTTAAATCTCAATCATAAAGATGAAAGTTTGTTTGTTTCTTTGTTACCAATAGAATTCCACACAGTTCAACCCAGGATGCTGAAATTTTGCATGGGACCTCAATTTGACCCGGAAAAGGTCACATGCCAAAATACACGCTCAGGTGGCCACCCCTATTTTATTATTTTGCTTTTTTCTTTACATAAACTATATAATAAATGAAAATCACCTATTCTCCTACTTCATGTGCAGGGGAAAGCATGAAACTTTGGGTGATTGTTAAGTACACTTCTACTATGGTGGAAAGCGAAAAAATATTTAAATTATCACTTACTGGGGTCCACGGGCCAAAATGTATTTTTTCTTATATGAAAAACTGACTCATCACTATTCTCAAACTTCCCGTGTAGGTAGTAGCATGCTACGTTGGTAAGTTGTTGATTAGCCTCTCGCAACGATTATTGGCGTAATTTATTTTTAGAATTCACACTCTTGGGGGGCTGGGGCGCAAAAACATATTTTTTTTAAATACTGAAAATCGCTTCTTCTCATTTGAAACATTAAACTTTGGGAAATTATTGATTACACTCCCACAATGGTTACATGTACAAAAAATATTTAAAGTATCTCTCAGTAACTAACTCATTACCTATCCTCCAATTTCCCATGTAGGTAGAAGCATGAAACTTTGCAAAGTTGTTGAGTAGCATATTGCGACAATAATTGACGGAAAACAATTTTAATATTCACACTCATGGGGGTCGGGCGCCCAAATACTTTATTCTCTGAAAAGAACTAAACCAAGCTAAAGATGCAAAATACTAAGAAGTAATAATAAATGATAAACTATTATGGAATTCCTATGTAAATGAAGTTATAAAAAAACGTAGCCTTTACTAAATATAAACTTGTAAAGATGTTATGTGGATATAAAACTAAAATGCTGCCTCACTTTGGTAAGTTCTGTACTTCATAACAGACATGTGGGAAAGAGCTGCAATTGACCTTTCCACATGGTGCCAATACATCTTTGAAGGTGCCAGGACATGCGCGGAAAACAGGATCACCGCCGCAGATAAGAAGAGGCAAGCCCGAAAGGCTTGTGCTGCTAAACCTCAAGGAGATATGTCCTTTCAGTTCCCGAACCGTCCATGCAAGGATCGGTCTCGTCAGCAATCTGGGAACAGATACGCAAAACCAGTCCCAACAACCCTCGGTTGACTAGAGTGTTCCTTGTCTGACTTGACGCGCGAACGAACTACCATATGGTATTGGACCAATCGACCAAAGAAAACATTGATCAAATAGAATAATTTTTTTAAAAAAAAGTAGATATATTCACTGCAGGAAAGTATTCAAAACTTAAAAGAATAACAACATTAGTTAAATAATTAAATATTGAAATAATAAAAGATAGAAGAACCTAGCGTAAAGAAGTAATTATACATAAAGCGATTAATTCTAATTCATAAATACAGCACAGAGGTATCTTAATACAACCTTCAGATAGCCATAGCCATAAGAACACATTTCTTATTTTGTCTGCAAGAACAAACACATATAAATTTATTGTTTTCTTGTTTGGAAATCGGGCGTGGATGGGATGCCAGAAGAGACCAGGAAAACTAAATTTTTTATCAACATTTGAAACTCTAATAAGAATGCAGGAGTAAATACAAGCCATAGATAAGCGTAGGACGTAAAACTCTGTATGAAAGGAGCATATGTAACATAAGATTCATCCACCAGGTTCCGTGCTTATGGACGCAGGCGGTCATAGTTCTCCACAGCTCTCTGTTTTGGCATTACCCATCAGCTCCGCTCGTGATTGTGCCCCATGTCACCTTGTCAGCCGGTCCAGCATCTTTACTCTCATGTCTGCCTCGATTCTTTTAGCCCTCTATCTGTCCTGTCGTTTCTGTGTGTTCTAGTTTGCCTCACCTCATAATGTGTCCAACAAAATTTAGATTGTCTCTTTCTAAAGGTAAACATAATTTATATCTAACAGATAAGATAATATAAATCAATTATTATTTCATGTGAAGTAGGGAGATGAGGTCTTTGAGTAAACTAGTAAAAATGTTCGTTTGCTTCTTCAGATACGACTGCAGTGAAGGTTATTCAAATTCAAACCAACTTTTCAATTGACTTTTTTTTTTTTTTTTTTTTTTTTTTTTTTAAAGCCTAACATTTGTAACAAGTTATCGTTAGCTATAAGCTATTAAAAAGTGTGATTAAGCTATTTTAACCTTTTTTTTTAACCTTATAATCGGAACACAATTACATAATTGCAAATTTCGCAATCTTCTATCTTTTTTTTAAAAAATAGTAAAATTTAATTTTAAGAAAATAAAATAAAATAAAATCAACAGTTAATATCGTTAAAAAAATGTTTTGTTCGAGAAAGTTGGTTCAAATTTCTTTGTATAGTCTCTCTTTTTTTTTAAAGAGGTCAGTAAGTACAAAATTCCGATACTCAAATTTCCATAATAATCTTGATACATTTTGATACGCGTGCTAAATTTGAATGCTACGGTTAATTCTATTCCCATGTTCAGTCANGGGGGGGGGGCTACGGGGCAAATTACGGGGGGGGCGAAATTTTGAAAGAGAAGGCCGATCATTAATAAGCTTGAAATTTTTTAAAAAATGTATAAAATAAGTGAAGCTTTAAATGGAAAAAATAACAATTTGATAGGATCTTTAAAATATGAAAGAACTTTAATAAATTATGTTAACGTTACTACTAAAATAAATTTAAATTCCTTATCGGATATACATTTTTCTTGTCGTCTTGAAATTTAACAGCCGGTCCTATTTTAAATTGGAAAATTATTGTACCCTGTACCAACTTTCTTGAAAACATGATTACTACAGGCTACTAATAGCAATGAACTGAAAAAAACTAGGGGACTGAAAAGAATAAGAACATATCACAGCTCATTAACTGGAACCAATGATTGGTTTGAGTTTCTCGGCATTTTATCTTGTGGAAGAAAAAATTGCTGTATCCGTTTAATAACGGTTTCCATCGAAACTAGGACTACATTCTTCACAAAAATAAACTGCGTGTATCAATAAAAATTACGATTAAATTAAATGCAGCGAGATTGAGAGATTGCCAAACATATAAACGTGACCTATTTTATATTAGACGCGGATCCTAATCAAAATAGAGATGAGACGGTTAATGCAAAACGTATTTTACTGTATATAAATTATTCGTTTTATTATTTTATAGTATTTTATTTTAGCCCCATAACATCTTTTGAGGTGGGTATGGAGTTCTAATGTTTCCATTAAAAGATTTTCGGGGTTGGTAGACCCTGTTAGCACCCATTCCTTTCCAGTTCAGCGGAGGATTTTCTTAGCGTTGGCCATTTCTCAATTTTTTGAAGTGACTTTAAAGTGAGAATGTCATTGACTTATGACGAGTTCTGTTTTTAAAGAAATGTTTTCCCCAATAATCATGTAGTCAAAAGGAATCTCAAGGAACATTTTTATGATTACAGTATTTAAAATTATTCTGTGATCCAGATGCCACCATCAAAAGACTCCAAATGGCTCGCCAGCCATGGTTTCCCAACCCTTGATTTAAGCTCTAGATTTAGAAGGATATCACATTGTATTTTTGTATATGCATGATACATTGTTGCGGAGTATGACGTATTCTCAGCTTCCTGTTTACCTGTTGACACATAGACCTTCTTTTTAAACAGCTGCATTTTGAACCCGCGTAATAAATTGCTATTAAACTGCAAAGGATGGATTGGATTAAAAAAATTCTTGTGGCCCTTTTCTGGTAGACTCATTACAATTTTAATCTGCTAAAGGCGATTGCAATTTAAAAAAAAAAATTAACTTAAGATATTCAGTTATTTTTTTTCAAAGAACTTCTTTTCACACATTTAGTATCCTAACGTGAATATGTTTTCTCTTTGTCAGATTACCTACCCAAAAGATAGAAAATATTAACTTCTTCTTAAACGACAAGCTTAACAAGTCTCAAAGTTAAGGATCATTAAATCTAAAAGTCTAAAAGATCAGTTATGTCACGCTACGATCATCTTGTGTTGAAATCATATGTCATCCTGGCTCTTCTGACCTCGGTCACTGTATTTATGAGAGGACAATCTGTAAGTAGCACTTCCTCAAGTGTTTTGACCTACGTCATCTACCCGGACTTTCAGCTCCCTGGCTGCCAGCTCCACAATCTCCCCACAAGCAAGAGGACAAGAGTCATATGCGCCATCTTCTGTTCCACGGACTCAAACTGCGCGGCTTTTAAATTTGATGACGTAAACAAAAGTTGTATAAAGTGTATGAGAAATAATGTCACCAGAATTAACTTCCTGTCGGGAGAGTTCACTTCCTTACCACGTGTGATCACACAGAGTAACTGGCCGTTTGTGAGCAGTGAGACAACGGATCGATCTGTGGCAGTTCCTGGTGGTCTTAAGGCGGGAATGGTGGTAAGTATAGATCTGTGGCAGTGTCTGGTCGGAATGGTGGTAAGTATAGATCTGTGGCAGTGTCTGGTCGGAATGGTGGTAAGTATAGATCTGTGGCAGTGCTTGGTGGTCTTAAACTTAAGGCGGGAATGGTGGTAAGTATAGATCTGTGGCAGTGTCTGGTGGTCTTAAGGCGGGAATGGTGGTAAGTATAGATATGTGGCAGTGTCTGGTCGGAATGGTGGTAAGTATAGATCTGTGGCACTGCCTGGTGGGAATGGTGGTTAGTGTAGATCTGTGGCAGTGTGTGGTGGAAATAGTGGTAATTATAGATCTATGGCAGTCCCTGGTGGGAATGGTGGATAAATATAGATCTGTGGCAGTGTCTGTTGGGAATGGTGATAAGTATAGATCTGTGGCAGTGTCTATTGGGAATGGTGATAAGTATAGATCTGTGGCAGTGTCTGTTGGGAATGGTGATAAGTATAGATCTGTGGCAGTGCCTGGTGGGAATGGTGATAAGTATAGATCTGTGGCAGTGCCTGGTGGGAATGGTGATAAGTATAGATCTGTGGCAGTTTCTGTTGGGAATGGTGATAAGTATAGATCTGTGGCAATGCCTGGTGGGAATGGTGGTAAGTATAGATCTGTTGTACTACAAGTTGTAGTGTCTGGTGGGAATGGTGATAAGTATAGATCTGTAGCAGTGTCTGGTGGGAATGGTGGTAAGTATAGATCTGTTGTACTACAAGTTGTAGTGTCTGTTGGGAATGGTGATAAATATAGATCTGTGGCAATGCCTTGTGGTCTCAAGGCAGGAATGATTGTCAGCACAATTTTATATTGGGAATTAGGTTTGGGAGAGGCTTAAATATGAGTTTTTATCTACTGTGACCAAGATAGTAATGGATAATACGTTTTTAAACAATTTAGCTGGTCTGAGGTCAACAGGCAACCGATTTTATCTCGATTGCTTAATATGATATTATTAAATCATAGGACATTTGAAAGGTTTCAAAGTGATCCAATCACTTTTTAAAGTAAAATATTAGTCTCTATCATAAACGTACCCTTACAATCAAAAGTGTTTTAATGAATCTATATATTCCAGAAGTAACTTTTGGCTGTTACATCTCAGTGGCGTCGTGAGGGAGGTGCGGGGGGGGGGGGTGGGCCGCGCCGGATGACACCATTAGGGGGTGAAACCAAAGCCTAAAATGTTACTGTGATCGATTTTATGTCAGAAAAAATATACATTTCTTTCAACTTGAAAGAGAGTAAGAAATACAAGGATATACATTAGACACAAAAGATGTTAATTTATAAAATATCGGTTAAGTTGCCATAATAAAACAATACCAACACACAAACAACATTAAAACAAGTAAGAAAAATAGAAAAGAAACAGTCGCAGAAGAAAGATCTTTGAAAAGGTTGGGCATAAAGCCATAAAGGATTTTACACACTAACAGCATGAATAAATCCCAGATCCCCATATCAGCCACATAAGTTGGGTGTGGGGGGAGGTACAATTGTTCTAAAAAAATAATAAAAAATATTTCTAAAAGATGTTGCTTTATATTTAGAGAAGAAAATTTTGAATTCAATGTCTTTGAGTCAATATTTTGTTATATGTATTATTAAAGACGTGCAAGCATTGATATGCAGGATTGTATGAAAGTAGTCTTACTGTTACGATGGTCCCATCCCGACTTATGCTGTTTCATGGTTACAAAGAGTCCACATAAAGAATTATATTACGCGTTATTCTGTATTTTTTAATGTTTTCCTTTTCAACGTTTGTTTTTCCATGGGGTAACGAATTGTTTTCTTTATTTTCAAAAAAAAAAAAAATGTAATGACAATATGTATTATTATTTCAACCTACAACTTATAGTTTGTGATTTTTTTTATGGCGAAGTTTTCAATCAAGTCCGTAAAGCTAAAGAAGCGTACAAATTCATCTTCAATACTAATTAGAGAGAGCATATTCAGTCTCGGTTGTCCAATACAAACTCTAACTACTTTTTATAATCTTTTTAACTTTGAAAATGATCACTTTCTGCTGCAGTTTGAAGTCATAATTGAAAGATAGATGCGAAGTGCGGTGTTACATTTGTAAATAACTGAAATTTAGCTCATTCAAAATCACCAACATTTTTAGTTCGGTGCACTTGTTTTGAGTTTCACTTTGTACTACTTCCTTTTCCATTACCCTTAGCGTGGGGCTGGACAGTAACTTTTTTAACAGTTCTGAATGTTGGACTAATTCTGAAGGTAAGCAGTCTTCGAAAACACTTGAATATTCTTCATTAATTTGGCAACTGACCATCGCTT
Source organism: Radix auricularia (assembly GCA_002072015.1). Classification (NCBI taxonomy): domain Eukaryota; kingdom Metazoa; phylum Mollusca; class Gastropoda; family Lymnaeidae; genus Radix; species Radix auricularia. The sequence goes on along the minus strand of MUZC01000192.1, from coordinate 18,670 downwards.
AGTTAGGTTTGTAATACAGACAAATTTCTCACGGATGTCTTTATATGCGCCTAACCGATGTTGTAAGGCTAAAAAAATGTGTCGATGATTACGAAAAATACCATTTTGTTGATGTCCATTATCAAACTGACACTTTCTCTTCTTTGATAGTATTGACGATTATTATTATTCTCTTTTTTCCACAGACTTGTTCTTTCCTTTGTCTTCATATGAATCAAATTAAACATGCTGTCTTTAACAAACTTAATGATTGTTTACAATTTATTTCATGAAGTTTTCAATGGCTTCACGCGTTCTACGACATTTGATTGCATACTTACACTTAAGACATATTTAACTGAAAAAAAGCCCCTTGAGGGGGTTGTATAAGCTTTGTGACGTCATAGCGTAAAAAGGGGTAGAGGTTTACGTTTTTGCTACAATGTATGACGGGGGTGGGGTTTGAAAATTAGTAGCCTCACGTGACGTAATTTATTGACGTCTCCTTAAATCATGAAGGGGTGACACCATGAGCTACCACCCGGGTCACACCAACCCTAGCGACGCCCCTGTTGCAGCTATCTAATATTCTGATCCAAAAACTTCTCAGACATTTCAATATGTCTTCTAACCAACTTTTTAACTATTTCAGTCTATGTCAAAATGAAATTTCTCATTTCAAACAATCTCAACTCAATTTCATTTTAAAATAAACTTTTGACATGTTCGTGTCTTTAAAATCTTCCTTCAGGTACATGTTATTGGCCGGGTGTTGTCCAGCGTAGATTTCAGCATCAACTTGGAACAAGCAGATGACAAGCGTGACGTCAACTTACATTTTAGGTCCTTCCATGTAGTTGAAGCTAACAACCCATATTTATTGTTTAATTACAAGAAAGCTTACACCTGGGGCAATGAGATTTATCCGTTAATGTCCCCTTACCCGTTCAAGGCCAATACCACTACACGTCTGCACATCCTGGTGAGGGAGGACATGTTTGTTGTGTACATCGACAACAAGTTCTGTTGTAATTACACGCACGCTGTGGGAATGTTGTATACCAAGGTAAATTATATCCGTGCCATTGGTGGAATTCAAGTTTTAGAAATAAGTTCTTAAAAATGATTGGCTTTTGTCTGGTAAGACGCAATAACCTTCTGCACAGATGGAACATCACTTCCAATTGTCAATTTCCAACAACTACATGGAATGGTTTATGTTATCATTTTCCCCCTATATTACATTATAACTTTGTAAACTTTAGGAAGTATACACTACATTACATAAAAATCCCTTCAAATGTTATTTAGTAATGTGACGATTTAATAAAAACCATACATTTTAAATTCTTAAAAGGAAATACCACGCACAAAATTTATACCAAACTTTGGATTTGAAATTGGGCCTGCAGGTAATAAAAACTCCAATAAGTATTTAAAATAGGGCACCGGAAAATAAAGGTCATTTTCTCGATTAATCGTTTAAAATAGTATATATTTAATATTGATTAAAATTATTTTGATCGATAAAAATGGGACAAAAACTTAAGAAAAAAATTATAATATTTTTCCCAATATATTTACAATTGATAAATACAAATTTATATATTTGAAGGTACACACTTCTCCAGAGTATTAATTTATTAATTTATATAGACGTGTAGATGTAAACAAAAAATGGTGACTGATGACAGTTTCAGCTTAGCTAAATTATATAAATATAAACAAAGGCTTGAGCAAACATTTTGTTATTTACGCTAACTTTGGATGGCAAAGTAGAAGATGGTGAAAAAGTTTACTGTCCAAATAATTTGCTTTTAGAGGATCAAATACATCGCGGAGGTACCACCGTCAGGACAAAAATATTAGACAGGGGAAAAAACTCAAGAAAACAAAAAATGTAAAGTACTTATTTTTGTTACTTCCCTTTAGATGTTCAGGTTAATGACAATATAAATTTAAATTTTGATTTTAATTTAAATAAACGATTAATTTACGAAATTAATCATAAGTTGTTTTTTTTTTTTCAAAAGTTAACGATCAAATAAAATATAATTTTTAGAAGCCCTAATTTAAACGCAGTTTCCAACAAGGAGTTTCCGATTTTATTATTCAAAGGAAATCATTTTAGTTTACTTTAAAAGTCAATTTAAATAAATAATTATGAAACAAAATACAATATAACGTCATATCCCCTCACTTAACATCACACCAGAAATTTGTCAATATGATGCGCACTGTACAAATACCTGACATGCCTTCACAAAACGGGAAAACCGAATTAGCTACAATTCTAGATTGCATTAAAAGTCAATTCAAATCAATAATTTTGAAATTTAACAAAAGAATTGCTATGTAAAAATTGCTGCTAAAATTACGGCAGTCGCAAAAAAAAAAAAAGGTTTTTCAAAAATTAATTCTCCAACATCGCACTAAATATTATTTGCTAACTAAAATGCAAAAGTCGACGTAAACTAACTAACAATAGTTAACAGTTTTATTAATTGGGATTATAGACCGCTAATGATGTATGTGAGGGGACCATACGTAGGTAATTTGGTGTGTACCCTGTGTGGTTTGGTTCTGTGCTCGATTTAGGAAAAAACCAGTGCCGGGGAAGAATTTTTTTTCTGCAGAGCCGGGGATAAATGCCATCCCCGGCGGGGATGATAGAAGTTAAAGCAGAGCCGGGGATGGAGCCTCACAGTGCGGGAATATCCCGGTTTCCGCAACAAATGGAGCCCATCTACTAATCCTGCTACTACCACTACTACTATTACTACTACTACCATTTCTACTACTACAATTACTACAATATAGCATGACTCAACAAGCGAAAACAAATTATTTACAATACCAATGATATGCATGCAATAGGTTCTATTGTTCAAATATATTTCAATTTGTTTGTTTCATTTTTTCAAATATCTTGGAGGAATTTACAGTTTTTAATAAAAACTAGCTTGTTGCTGAGATGGAATTTACTTTTAAATGGAAAGTGTTTTGCTTTCGTTTTTTAGCTAATAGATATTGTTGTTGATGTTGATGCAGTAGTTGATGTAGTAGATAAAGTTGTTCTTGATGTAGTTGTTGCTGATGGCTGGCTGGCATTTGTTGTTCATGTTATTGATGATGTTGTTGTTGATGACGTTGTTATTGTTTTTGTCGTTGATGTTGTTTTTATATGTTTGAATTTACAGTTTTTAGTGGCTTGTGTTGTTAGTGTTGCTGCAGAAGATGATAATGTTATTGATGCAGTAGTTGATGTTGTAGATGGAATTGTAGTTATTGTTGATGGCGTTTGTTGTTCATGTTATTGATGATGCTGTTGTTGACGACGTTGTTTATGTTGCTGTCGTTGTTGTTGTATATTTGAAATTGGTCTAATCAATTCTAAACAGTTATTTGCTAAAAATCAAAACTATTTAAACAAATTATGGCGCTGTTCCATAACTACTTCTTTTGTTGGTTTGCCAGAAGGTAGGTCGCTAGCAGAATGCCTTCCGTAACCACTTTGTGGCATACAACCTGGGATCAAAATGTTGAAGTGGTGGACCATTAATTTTAATAAAAAGCAAGTGATTGATAGTTTCAACATCTTATGAATTCCGAAGAGGTGTGTGAGTTAAATTCACCGCGCTGAATCCTCGCTTACAATCAGCAGTAGATATTGGCAGAACATCTAATCTCTTGTACAAATCATTAAATTGGCAAATTAGCCTTGCGTAAAACTTCATCATGTTTCAACACTAATGTGCTGCTGTCAAAGAGAAGATGTTGTCAACCAAACTTTGAAAAAACATTTTCTTAAAATTGTGAAACTTTCTTTGTTCCGCTTCCGCTGGTGGCATAAGCTTGATTTCTTTGAAAGCACCTGTGCAAGAAAACTCCTTTAAAAAATCCTGACCACTGACACCATCATATTCTTTGAAGGCTGACAATGTTTTTATAGCATTTCAAATCTCAGCATTTACTGTTCTGAGGATGATTTTTTTTTTGTAAAAAAGTGACAAACTTTTAACAACTTCACGAGCTTCTTTGATTATTGTTAGTTCGTAAACAAAAATCCATTTCTTCAGTTTATGACTTATTCCACTGCATTTAGTTCTATCTCGAACATTTCTGCTCATATCCAAACTGAGTGTTTCAAAATGTTTCACTAAAGCTGGATAGTTTTAACAGATTGCTTGAACACTGCGCAAAGAGGATGCCACTCAACGAATATCAAATGTACGACCAATTTTTAGTAACTCTGTGTGTACTTCTTTTGCCACAATTTGCAATTGATTTCTATTCTTCGGTGATCGTGAAAAATGTGATTATAATGATTCAGCAAATATCTGAAAGTGTGAGAGTTCTGTAGATGTTTTTAATACATCGTGAATAGCTAATTCCATTTTGTGAGCCAAGCAGTGAAAAATAATAAAATCAGTATTCATTTTCTGTTTCAATAATGCCAAAGCACCTTCATTTCACCTTGTAAATTACTTGCAAGATATGGGTGCGAATTCCAATAAGTCGCCTTCTCAGTACATCATCTGTAAATCCAAACTTATGTAGAACTTCAAGCAATGAATTTGCAATATCTTCACCCGTTTGACTAGGCAGTTCAAAAAGATCTAAAAACCCATTGTTAATTTCATTTTTATAAGCTACTCGTATATAAAGAATCAGACAAGTTTTCACAGAAACAAATACTTTCATCAAATAATAAGGAATATTTGCTTCAGTCTCAAACAGAATGTATTTTAAAGGATTTTCCTTCATTTTTATAATAACAAAAACTATAATATTTTTGCAAGAATGATCTGAAAAAAGACACTTCCCTACATCCGGGCCATTCAGTTCCCGAAGAAGCATAATTTCCGGATGTGAAGTAAATGCACAATCACGCTTACAAACTGTGTAAGCTTTGCGAAAAATAGGTGATGTAACTTCCACTTGATTCTGATGTTGAAGATGCCATAAGTTCTCACTTTTTAATATACTTTCTTTAATCAAGCGTTTTTCGTCAATTAATTTGATATTTGCACAAATGCTATGTGACACTCTCTTACCATGTTCTGTAATTTTGTCATTGAGTTTATAATTATTATTATTTTTTTTAGAGTTTATTTCAAATATGGAGATACCTTCAACAAAAGTTTTCTCTATTCGCATTCTTCCTTTTCCATGCAAGCCTAATTATTTTTTTTAAACTGAAGAACAATATGTAAAGATTACTTTTCATCTGCAGTGGCTTGGAGCCATGGTCTGCTTTTCTGCCATGTTTTGAATCTTGCTAGGTATAGTCCCTCAGGAAAAAATAAAATTCGCCCTGTATGGGCTGTATGTTTACTTCATTAATTAATTCATTCAAATTTGTATCGGCATTCAATGTATTTAGGATCCAATAAACATTGAATAAAACCCCCTTGATATATATAATGATGACCAACTCTTAAATCTGCCCTTGTGTCAGTGTATTGATATCAGCATCACCAAGAACAAAATCATTTTAAATTACATCGTTTGATTAAATTTTTATAACATCTGATGTATCTTAGCCTATTGATTCTATCTTGACAGCTATAACACTGTTTACAAGCTAATAGATTTTTTTAAACTTATCATTTTATATTATTAATAATACTATTTTTTTAAAATTCCCATTACCTCTTTTTTCGAGGTCGCAGGGGATTCTAATGTTTCGATTAGAATATTCTCGGGCTTAATAGACACTGGTGGCGCCCATCCCTCTCCAGGTCAGCGGAGGACTTTCTTAGCGTTGGTCATTTGTCAACGCCCCTCAGCTTGTGAGGCGAGCGCACTATTGACTTCGCTACCCAACCGCCAATAATAATATCAATCAATATATATTCAACGGCTTATGAATTTTTATTTTTATTTCAAATCAAACTTATTAAAGCCAAACAATAAACTTATAATAATTATTTTATCGGTTTATTAATTAATAAATTATTAATAATCAATGACTCACTGCAATACGCTGTCTGAAGAGGTTGAAGATCATCACTGTGACTGTGAGATTTCACTCTCTCGATTAAAGTATTTTTCGTACAAGACAATTTTTGTTGTGTTAACGTTTTAAATTTTTTACAAGACGGGTCTTAAGCCATTTCAATTTAAAACGAAATTTAAAAATATTTATTTTAAATATAATTCTAATAAACCGCGCTTTATTACAAACGAAAAGTGAACTTAAAATTGAAACCAAAGATTATAAGAAATCGAAGCAATTAGAATTATTTTTACCTACGTTTATTTCAATTAATTCGGTAGATGGAAGCGAAGATACCCAATTTTTTAAATTAGATTAAAATTTCGTGATTGAAAATTTGACACTGCTGTAACTTGCCGTTACCACTTATTCAGCTTAAAAACCAGTGCAGGGGATAAAAAAAAATTCTGCAGAACCGGGGATGGAATCTCACAGTGCCGGAGATATCCCCGGCGATAAATCGAGCCCTGTTTATTAGTATGTTCTACATAACTATTTGTAAAATTTAAGGTCAAACCCTCTTTACCTCGACCTCGGTTATCTCGCCAACCCAATTATCTCGAAGCTTTTCGACTGAATTTACATCTGCTTTTTTTCATCTCTTATGTCAACTTACTTATAAATCTTATTGGCAATGTTATCATTGGTATCAGCATTCTTGGAGTCATTCTTATTTTATAGATTATGTGGGACGCGGTGGTCGAGAGGTAGCGCGCTCGACTGTCGTACCGATGGTCACGAGTTCAAATCCACGCGAAGGCCTGTTAGGCGGCTGGGGCAATGCGTGGAACCCTTATAGCCGTGGCCTGTGACCGCTACATCACTTGCCAACAGATCATCTCTCATGCTCTGTGGACGCAATTAGGAGTCAGGATAAGGAAGTAAACCTAACTGACCAAATAAGAACTAGAAAAACAGAACACAATTTAATCTTCCCACAATGGAACGCAGAGGGCATTTAAAAAAAGCCTTTAAGATCTTTTTACATGAATGAAATAGATGTGGCATGCATCCAAGAAAAGCACGGGGCGCGGTGGTCTAAGCTCTAACAAGCTGGACTACCGAACCGCTGCAAAAACCCGAGTTGCGAGCTCGAGCCCTGGTAATGGCAAGGCCCCCGGGGTATTGTGCTAAACACACAATCCCATGCTCGTTAGTGGTCACTGGCAATGAAACTTGTGAACGCTACTTCACTTGCTCCCATGGACATTCATGGTCTGTAAGGGATATTTAATAAAATATATAACGCCAGAGGGGAAGAAGATGGGGAATAGCAAACTGTAAACAGTCTAATTCTCCTAAAGCAACCAGAAGCCACTCCCACCTTCTACTCCAGAGTATGGAAGACAACATCAACTCCAGACTTAGCCTTTGCTACAAACAAATTATCCAAACAAAGTAAAAGAGAATTCGGTGACCAACTAGCTACTAGTGACCATAGACCAATTCTCATTCACATAGAAACCACTCAACTGCCTTTAGAAACTCAACCCTTCCAAGATGGAATAACAAAAAAAGCAAACTGGGATCTTTTTGCACGTTTAACAGATAAATATGTGACAAACATCAACTGCAAAACAAACCGGGTAAACAAATCCTACTCTAATTTCTCTGTAGCTCTCCTCAAAGAGACTAAGAAATATTTCCCAAGGGGAGGCTGATCATCAAACTGGTCTCAACATTTAGAACAACTTCACAATGAAACCACCAATGCAAGAAATCTAGCAGAAAATCCCCCTCAAACAATCACCGTAGTATTTCAATGTCATCATTTTTCCCATCGTTGACCTATTACATCAAGATTTGTATTTCCACAATAAACAAAGCTGTATAAGGCTAAAGATAGTAATAGCGAGAACAATGACGAAAATGTTTAGGCATTTCGAACGGGTAACCCGGGTACACGTTCAAATTTTGGACGGGTAACCGGGCAGCATTTTCAACCAAATTGACAGCCCTACGTGTATCGATGACGTTGTTACGGCTCGCAACTAGTGCATACACAACTACTGAGTCGTGTCACTCTCACTTTAATCTATGCATTAGAGTATAAAGAATATCTAAACACAATCTATGTTTGATTACACTTATAGAGAGAACTCCTGTATCATTATATTATAAAGAATAAATATAGTTACATCACTGGATTTCTGCCTATGCCTACAAGGCCCCAGTCAGCCCATAGGGCCCCAATGGTGGAATCTTTACATATTCTCATACAAGATTTACTTTAACCAAGAGGGAAAAAAATCTTGAATGAAGAAAATTTGATGAAAACCGAAATTAGCTGAAACAAATTAACAACAAATTGAAACATAAAAATATTATTCCAAATAATTAAACAAATTTCTATTGTCCATTGAACATCTCTTTGTGTGACTTGGCTGTTTTCATGTCACTTTCTGTACGCGTATTGTCGTCAAGCGGTTCCGATAGAGATTTTGTTTTTGTTTTTAAACAGCGGGAACTAGATTTTAACCCTAGGACTTTTGACTGAGCTGGATCCATTTCTAGAACGTCACGGTAACAAAGGAAGTGGCACAACATCACACATTTCTTCAAAAATTTGGCGATTAAAAGATCAATATAAATAATGGCAGAAAATGTAATAATGTAAACATGACTGAGATAAAACAAGCAAAATATTATCAAACTCTACGGACTTTACTCTGGAAATTTCTCATGTAAATAAACTTTCTATCATTGTGAGATAAGGCTGGTAAGGATGAAGAGAGATGTAGTGATGAACGTATTTTGATATTCATTCCAGTATTCATATATTCACTTAAACGGGAATGTGCAAATGCGCAAGTTGAATGATCCGACTGTGGTCGCAAGATCGCAGTGGGGAGGCGTAGTAGGATGAAAAGAAAAAAAAAGTGGGGGTTATGGCACCAATACTTTTTGCGTTTGTTCCTTCACAGAATAACATGAATCGTAGTGTAGTAGTTACCACGTCCACCTTGCACGCGGTATGTCTTGTGTTCAAACCCGAGAGGGAAAAATGTAATAAAAGAAAAAAAATATGCCCGTTATTTCCCCCATTTTTGGGGAACATTACTAACACTAGGGTCGGCAAACCGCAGTTAATGGTTGGCAATGGAGGGTAGTAAAGGGTGGGGGGGGGTAGGTAACAATAACCACTGTGCATGTCAAGGTATGAGAATCACTGACTGAGTTGTTGTGAAATGTTGTGAGCGATGTTCGAACTGCTCGGAAAAACAGGACACCGAATGTTCAAAGCCATGAATTTGGGGAGTGATTTTCAGGGCTATATATAATGTGGGACGGGGCAGTGCGGGTACGACAGTGTGTAGTGTGTGTCAGGCTACAGGCGTGAGAGTTATTCCTAGGTCGAGCGATTGACAAACATTTCTCGAGGTGTGCTCGAATGTAGTGACAATCAGGAGAAGAGAGACTTGATGCCTGTCATTGACATTGACTATGTCGTATTATTGAAGCAGTGTCTGTACGTGTAATATTGCAACAATAAAGAATCATATAATTATTGACAAGAGTCGAGACGTTGGTCTTATTACATCCAGAACCCAGAACGCAACAGTGCACACGTCTCCACGTTTACTCGCTATTTTTTAAAATTACTTCGTGCTGTTGTTTGTGTCAGTTCTCTGACCCCTCCCCCGTTCTTTGCACAATCTATACTGAGCAAGTCCGCGGCCAATGCTACGCCGTGGGTCGTATCTTGTTCATAGTTACATACAATGTATTATTATTTTGATGTATATTAAAGTCAATTAGAAATTAAATGTCCTCTACTAGAGCATTTAATTTGCTAAGTTTCCGAAATAGCATCAAGACGATTTGGGGGGGGGGAAGTTAAAAGTGCCTAGGGCCCTGGGTTTCTTAAAAGCCCAGGCCTGTAAAGTTAATAGGAACACAATGTGTGACAAAACAGAAAGGCGAGCTTTATTCACACAGCTGTGTGGATAACGTAAGCGTTATTCCCACAGCTCTGTGAATAATCTAAGCGTTATTCCCACAGCTGTGTGAATAATCTAAGCGTTATTCACACAGCCAAAGAATTTGATAGTTATACTGACTTTAAATTAAAAGCATACTAATCTATAGGTCGTTTGGCTAATACCTATTTATATTGAATCGTAAATAGGCTTGTTATAAAGCCTACGGCCTAAATATGAACATCATAAATCATTATATTAATAATGTCGATCTTAATAGTCATATTTTAAATTAAAAATTAATTTTACTTGTCTTAGTTTTGTTAACCATTAGAGTTTAGACAAAAAATATTCAAATTTATTACAGTTTAAACGTGTGTAGTTATTAAGTTTAAGTTGTCGTCCATAAAAGACATCCAACAATTTTGTTGATTTTTCAAGTCTCAACCAGTAAACCAGTCGTCAAAAAGTTTTGCACCCCCCCCCCCCCCCCCC
>MUZC01000191.1:933189-952122 GCA_002072015.1 Radix auricularia | reverse complement strand
AAAAAAAAAAAAAAAAAAAGATGCGAAACAAAACGTCTGTCTTACTATCTGACGTTGGTTTCATACTTCCTGGGAGATAGAAACGAACGGTCAATATCGGCGTTCGTAGTTTTTTCTGGTTTGTTACGATCCTAACCTGGAGAATCTAATTAAACCCATTGGCTACTAGTGCGACCGAATTCGACATGGAGAGTAAGCTAATGTTTCTCGGAGATGGGATACCGGCTATTGCAGTCCTAATAAAATAAAGTCAAACAGCAGTTTAAGTTTTAAAAAACTAATAATCTGTAAATGTGTTCCCATTTTTAAATGTAACTTTTAGGGAACTCGATGCTTTCTACAACAGGGGTGTCCAAAGTCCGGCCCGCGGGCATAATGACACCATGTTTAAATTTTAACCGGCCCACGCTTCAACTTAAATAATTAATTGACTCTTGGATGATTAGTGTGTATCAACAATATATTTATAAGAAAATCTGAAATTAGTTGCTGTCTTGATGAGTACAAAGCACTATGACGTCAAATGACATTAAAGAAATCTATGACGATTTTTGTTAAACAGCGAAGATATTTAGGCCTATTACAAAGTGCCGACGAATTTACGTGTTGTCATCTGTACGAATTCTCATAACGTCCGAATGAAAAGACAAGTGCCGTGATATTATTTATTTCTGCCAGTTCGAACAGCAAATGAATAGAGGACCGGTGTTCTTACAATGTTAAGACAGTTTTTACATCACGATTTTAATACAACATTTTCGGCTGAATTTTTATAATTAAAAAATGTATTTATTGTAAGGTACATCGTATATTAGTAATTTCTAATAATGGTATAAAGGGCAGTCCATAAAGTACGCCACGCTCCACAGGGGGGAGGGGGTGTAAGAAAGGGTGACAGTTTGTGACGGGGGAGGGGGTGTCCGGCCATGTGTGATGTCACGGTGTTTTATATTTTATTTATTTCTTATTTAAAAAATATAATTATGTTCGAAAATGTGACGTACTTTGGGGGNGGGGGGGGAGGTGGTCCCCAAGGGGGAGTTTAAAATGGTCAAAAATAACGTGACGTACTTTATGGACGGCCCTAAAGAAAACTATATAGTCTCGAGAATCCCCCTACAAATTACCAAAAAAAAAAAAAGATGTGTGTGTGTGTGTGTGTGTGTGTGTGTGTATATGTATACGAAGAACTACAAATCCCGCAAATCAGTCTAAAGTATTTCATTTTTGTTTATTATCTTAATCCGGATCTTACATATTTTAAAACCCTTAAACTGTTAACTTCATCGTCTTGTCTGTCTGTCATGGTCCCGTGGAAAAGCTATAATACGATATGACCCCCTTCTCGGGATCTTACCGAGATGAAATTTTGCACATAGAATGCATTGTTATGTGATAAAAGTCTATCAAAATTTCAGATCGATCGAATGTACTCTAATTAAATTAATGAATTTTTAACGTATCTCCATGTATCTTTATGTAGCGTGTAAATGTTTATGCTAGTCTTCAGCGCGGTGCGTATTATATAGAATATAATTATAATAAATAGTTTGATTTATGTCTCACATATCAGGGATTTATAGTAAAAAATGATTTGAAGTTTTTTTTTAATCACTTTATCGAATACGAAGCAAACAGTTTGTACAGTCAATGGTCTACAATGTTTTAGTCAATGTTCGCTTGACAGGACACACTGCTGGAGACAAGAAGGTTATTTATGACCTGTGTCTGTGTTGGTTGGTGTCACTAAACGTTGCCGACAAATACAACGTACATAACATGACCCTTAACGTTAAAGGGATCCTACTTGTTTTTTTTCTTCTTTTTTCTGTTTTAATCTATCTGTCACTGCCACCCTCCCTACCCCACCCATCTCACTATCGTCGAGTGTGTCAGCCCCCCCCCCTCCACCAGATGCTGTGTTTACCTTCTCGACGCCCCTGGAGCTGAAGATGTCGATCTTGGGCACGATGTCCAGCATGGTGAAGATGTAGCCGGCAGACAGCTGGGCCTTGGTGTAGTCGGGGAGGAAGGAGGCCGCCTGACCCACTGAGATGCCGGTGAAGGCGATGGCGAAGAAAACCCTGTTGTTGGGGCGGGTGGGTTTTGGGTGAAGAGAAAACAGGAGACAGAGGTGAGGAAGTTATAAACGAAAACTTGTCAGCATATTTATTAAAGCCAGGCAAGCGGTGGTCAGCATACCGTCCACTGAACGACAAAACATTCAAGTTGTCTTGATGTATTTCTCGTGTGCTATAGTAGTAATAGTAGCGCCTCTTTACGCGTGGCAGCATGTCGCTAGTTTACTACTTGCTGTGTACCGAGACCTTAAAATATCTTAGACTAGTTATAACATATGGGCGGCTCCTAATACTGAAATATACATTTCAACACCTGGACTAGAAAAAAAGGGTTGCAGTGGCAAAACGTGAGAACCCCTCCTATCATGTCCAGATTCATTGCCTTGTATAACGTAAGACCAGATAACAGACCTACTGCCGTGGCCGTTCGTGTGATGCGAGTCTGGCTCCTCACAAGTTCCAACAGTCGAATCCAGGAAATGATAAGATAAAAATAGTCTCGTGGGGGAAGTGGGGGAGGTTGGTGCACCACCAATCAGCTGGAGGTCACGGGGTTACAGGAAAAAATAAAAATAAAACCACAACCTGGTATCGAGGACCGTTTTTTCCCACGGCCCAAGATTTACCTGCGAGGATCCGGGCCTCAGAGTTCAAAGTTAGGTAACTGGTTTCTTTCACGTGAGTTATTTCCCTTTACTAGTGTACACCACGTGATACTTGGTTAGAATTCTCTACAACGGTGCTGAATCTGAGCACCAGGGACCCTAAGTAGTGGACTGCATGGTACTCAAACTGCGAGCAAATAAACGTAATCGCTCGTTTATGGAGGGAGATAGGTTCCAAGTCCATCGCAATAACTGAATTTCCGCGAAGTTGGAACACCAATTGCTAAGCCTGCTAAGCAATATCGAATCGGTTGATATGTTACAGTAACTGAATAGCAAAGTAAACGTAACTATATGTGACGTCATGGTGGTGGTGAATATGCTGTGCAGTAAAAATGATGACGATGAAGGTGATGATGAAAATTTTTTGGCGCAGCCGATGACTGTATTTTACGTCTCTTCAGACGAAGGTGACTTTTCCCATTGGAACCTCTTCCACGGTTTCCAAAGGTGTATCCCTAGAAGAAACCATTTTATTTTCGACGCTATTTAAAAAACCCGCGACTCTCGTGACTTCGCGAAAAGTCGTCCGCGAAGTAGCGGAAGATTACTGCACACACGTAAATACTGTTTTAAAACGTTACAATGTCAGAAGACGCCAGCTACGGTAAATATCGCTCCGTACAAAAATCGTTAAGGTTATCTTTACTAGCCATGGGCACAGAGACGAGCATTTACCACGGTCATTCTTTACATCTCTGACGTAAGCGTGCACACAAACATGTGGATTAGCATAGAGAATTGTGTCCTAGTCGTGCCGTGTAAGACCTCAGTCAAGGGATAGTGTGTCCCATCATGTGGATCAGCATAGAGAGATGTGTCCTAGTCGTGCCGTGTAAGGCCTCAGTCAAGGGATAGTGTGTCCCATCATGTGGTAGCAGGCCTACAATAACGAGGTGCTGTAAGGCCTCAATCAAGGGATATTGTGTCCCATTATGTGGTAGCAGGCCTACAATAACGAGGTGCTGTAAGGCCTCAATCAAGGGATATTGTGTCCCATCATGTGGTAGCAGGCCTACAATAACGAGGTGCTGTAAGGCCTCAATCAAGAGATATTGTGTCCCATCATGTGGTAGCAGGCCTACAATAACGAGGTGCTGGTTCTTTTAAACATCGGTTATTATATCAGTTTAGGATTTATTTAGCTATCCTATAAGTTATAAGTCAATATGGGGTCTTGATCATAGAATAAGAGATCTCAATCTAGGGGTCTTAACTTTCAATATGGGGTCTCAATCATAGAATAAGAGATGTCAATCTGGGGTATCAATCTTGGGACCAAAAAAAAAATGTTTCTCAATCAATGAGTAATGGAACCGAATCATTAACTGTGACAATTGATCAATTGATCCCAATGCTGTTGACTTGGGTTGCAAGCAGAGGTTTTCGGAAATTTTTCATCAGACAATTTTTTTCTACAATAATTTGTCAGAATTAGAATACCTCCTTTTTTTGCTTTAAATAATTCCACTGCCTAATGGCGTATTCATTGATTAATGGCACCAAAACCAGGCGTGTCTTGGGGATCCCTGACATAGCAGGAAACACAGGAGCCGAGAACAAAGACAGGTGTAAGAGGAAATACGTCACGGCAATGTGGAGCCAAGATGGCCATGTCGATGACGTCTGTCCAGGTTTACGGCGGCACCCTTGATGATGGTGGTGGTAATGGTGCTGGTGATGGGATGGGGGGGGGGCGCTGGTCCTTCAACTGATGTTGTTTTGGCAGCACGCAAGCAGCTGATACAGACTCTGATATCAAAGCTCCAGGACCTCGTGGTCTGTAGTCTGAACGGCTCGGACAAGGATCTCGGTATGTGGCCCTGGATCTCGTGGCTGTGGTATGCTCCACATGTGGTGGCTGCAGTTGAAACACACGTGGTAGTGATAGGGTGATGGTACGTACAAGAAAACGGGGGGGGGGGGGGGGGGGGGNGAAGTTGTGAATTTCGTTGGGGGGTGGGGGTGGTGAGGAAGGCCGGGAGATCGTTCATAAAGTATCGTAAACGGGATTAGTGTTTTAGACACGTCCACGTCGATTACTGTTAAGTTACTTCTAGAGCAGTAATGGCGAACCTCTTAGGGGAAGCGTGCCCAAAACTCAATCAAACCTACTTTTATATGGCAAAGTGCAAACACAAGGTGGTTTGATTAATGAAGGCACGCGTGGCATAGGTTCGCAATCACTGTTCTAGATTCTAGAGTAACAAAGGGGTGACAACTCTATGCCACATCCATCAGTACATGACAGAGATAAGTCAGACAAGTACAACGGGATGTTCAGTTATCGCTCCTTCCGGAGATAGTTTTTTTAAATTATATATTTTTGTTTAACACCCGTCCGGCCAATTTCCTTCCATTTCCCACACTAAGCATCGTCTCCCTCCCGCACCCTCTCTTTCCGTCAATCTGACCAACCGTCACCTCACACATCCATCTGACCAACACCACGCCGTACCATTCGACAGGTCGTTGTGGCTGAATCTGCCCATTGGCCTAGTCCAGGGGTCTCCAAACTTCGGTACGCGGGCCAGATGCGGCCAGCGAGGTCCTCTCATCCGGCCCCAGGATACCTTTTAATCAATAAAGAGACTATTTTTATCTGCAGTTTACCACAAAACTTAGTAGTCGGCCACGAAAATGCTGTTTGGACAGCTAATGCGGCCCTTCGGAAGAAAAAAAAATGGAGACCCCTGTCCTAGTCAAATGTGTGATTTAATTACTATATTTGCCTTCATAACACTTGAATTTTATACCACACAACCTACATTAACACTCATCATCGTGAGACTCACACAAACAATGTCTAGACAATCACCACGTGACCATTGACCATGGCTATAGAAATAATAGTGAACCTATTTTATATCATTTATTGTATTATTGAATTTATTTTCTTTGGAGTGGGGCGAAGGGGTGATTATCCGCCTCTGAAGGTGATCTTGTAAAATAAAATAAAGAACTATTGAACTGCTTCCCTTGCTACAAAATGATTCACTCACGGGCGAGGCACTCATTAAAGAAAAGAAAGCAGACAAAAAGCGAGCAAACTTCTAACAAAACGTAATTTGTTCTAAGCACGCGTATGGCTGGATGCCATGTGGAATGCGTCAATTGAGTTTTATTTATTTTTCAAGGAAAGTCTGCTGCAAGTTCAAGGTTAGGTCACACATGGCATGCCTCAATAATGCCAGGGAACTGGGGCAGGGGAGCCCGGGATTAGGGGGGGGGGGAAATAAGTTCCCGCCCAGGCTGACCAGGAACTGTCCGTCACTCTATTTTTGGCCCCAAAAATGGATTTGAATTTAAAAAATATATATATATATAAACTATTATAAACATGTAACTACAATTTTAAAAAAAATCAACCTATACGTGTACTTTTTTCCCCTTCTGTTTTCTAGTAATACTAGCTGAGGAAACGTTAGTTATCTATACGCATCATACTACAGTAACAGGGCTGAATAAGATGAAGTATTGGGGGAGTGGAATAAGTTACCGGAACACACTATCAACATTTAAAACTCTGGCTCTGAAAAAATGAAAAGATCAGGGGGGGGGGGACAACAAGGATAATCGTAAGCGTCTGTAATCTATACAACATTCGCTATGCTCTCTACCTCACCAGGAAACTGTCTCATCAGTTAACCATCATCTTAGAGTGTATTTTATTTACAACCAACGTGTCCCGTCAAAACTAAACTTTAGAAGCTGGGACACGGAGATGACTCTCCCCAGAAAGAGAAAGGGAGAAGGGCGGGGAGGGTGAAGTGAGGTAGGTTTAAACGTTGAAGTCGTGACCGAAATGAGCACTCTGGCGCATCCAAACAAATCCATTTGAAGCCATGTAAATCATTAACAAACCAATGTCGATGCCCCAAGGCAGCTATCCCCAACCTCTCGGACCGCGGACCGGTACAGTGGTGTACTTCTCTCTCGTGTTCGTGCGTCTTTCCACAGACTCTTAGCTGAGAAACGTGCTCAGGGTTCTCATTGATTTGACCTTCTAGTAACCTAGTATTAATTCATGTTTTGGTTTGACTTTTTATCATTTTATTTTAAAGGCATGCTTAAATACAATTAAATTAAAACTACACCGTCAAAACAACCTAACATACACGTCAAATCAAATACCCTTAGCTACACCCCCCCCCCCCGTCAAACTTTGACCGGTCAGCGGCGACAAAAAGGTTGGGGATCACCATGCTCTAGGAGACCGCAGGAGAACAAGTATCAAAGAGACAAAACGAAAAGAATAAATAAATAAACTAAGGCTGAGGAAATTAACGATTAATTGATCGATTAATCGGTACAAAATTTAATCGATTAAAATTATTTTGATCTATTGAAATTCGATTAATATTTATGAAAATATTTCTAATATATTTTTCCCCCAATTTATAAATAATTTACTTTTTTTTTGGTCAATGTATACGATTTTCCCACCAACGTATTAATAGTCACCCAACTCAGAATGGGTACCTAAAACTAGTTAGGCGGCAGGGTAATGCGTGGAACCCTCATAGCCGTGACCTGTGAACGCTGCATCACTTGCCAACAGATCATCCTGCATGGTCTGTGGACGCAATGATCTTCTGCATAGAAGGAGCGTCTGCATCGATAAGATAAGATAATAAGACGTGCATACGTAAACAAAAACGTTTCTCTTCCTTATTCCTTGCAAGGCAGAACGAATTTGGTGTGTTACGTCACTAAATTTGGAGGCCATCTAATTACCGCGACTTAACGGGGGATCTATATATGCGTTATAAAAATTTAAGTAATCGAAATTAATCAATAAATGTTTTCCCAAATAATGGAAAAAGAATTGAAAATCAGTACCGATCCTAAATAAATTTTTTAGATATAATTCACGTAAACGACCATTTTTTAATGAGCATGACGAATGACTCTTGCTGGGGTCGAAAGATCACAGTGGGCAAGCGGTGTGGAATGTAGAGGAAAACAAGGTGGGGGGTTGTTGCAACAATGCTTCTTGCGTTGTTCCTTCACAGAATAACATACGATTCGTAGTGTAGTTGTTATCACGTCCGCCTTGCACGCGGAAAGTCCTGGGTTCAATTCCCAGATGGAACAATGTGAAAACAAATTTAAACGTTTTTTCTACCTGTCTCTCTCCCCCCACCCCCCAATCTTTTGCGAACATGACTATCCCTATAGGCGGAAAATCACAGTTTCTGGTTGGCAAGGGATGGTAGTAAAGGTTGGGGGCAGGTAACAACAACCGCTTTGCACATGTCTCCACGTTAACTCGATTTTTTCCAATTACTTCGTACTGCTGTCTGTGTCTGTTCTCTCACCACCCCCCACTTTTTGCAATATCTGTGATGAGCAAGTCTGCGGCGTATGCTACGCCGCGGGTCATCTTGTAAACCATAAATCATAATAACAACAAGATGGAGAATGTAACAGTTACTAACTTGGGGAATCGCTCTCATTCATCCATCGTAGATACACCAAACTAAAAAAAATGGATTGATAATTAAAAATCGACAGTGTATTCAGTGATTTATTTCCGTGCAACCTTCTATTATAAAAAAATAATAATAATAATATGAAATCGGCTTGATTTCAGCTTCAACAACCCCAGAGCAGCAACAACCACATGATGGTTACCGCTCAACCAGTAGGCGCAGAAAACATCTTTCTCTTTGTTTTCACCGTATCCCCCACGCACACGTGTTGTTACTAATAATAGTTATGACAGCTGCGGACACGTCACGTGCGCTGAACTGATCAATCAAATCACCGCGCGGTGAGGGGAGGTCAGGGGTCGGAATCATAGCACGCCGCTGGGTGAAGTTCAAAGTGAAAACAAGACGCCATCAACCCTTGAAAGGTGGACCTTTTTAACATTTCTCAAACCTTCTATCTCGCCGTGACCAACAAAAGGTAAATATTGAACTAATTCGGCTACTGTAAGCCTAATATTAACTGTTCGTGATTGACTTTTAGATTGTACTATGCGACTGTTTGTAAGAAAATTTCCCCGCGGGATTGAATGGGTAGGGTTGGGAGGAGGGGCGGTAAGCGGGGCGCGACGAGTGGGGGCTGCTGGCTGGGCCTGGCGATGGCGAGGTGGTTGTGGCCGGTGGTGGCGGAAACACTGCCGATACCCGGGGCCAGCGGCTGAGTAGCTCAACATGGTGTGTACCTCGGACTGCATGTGTTTAACACTGGTGAGGTGTGGATTGTAGTGGAGGGAGAAAATAGACGTAGTAGGATTGTTCGTAATTCAAGGGCAAGGTCACGAAATGGTAGGATCAATCATTCAATTTGTGATAAACAAAAAAATATTTGTAAATAATCTAAATTAAGAATATGGCAAGCATGACGATAGACGTGTATTGTTTTTATTCCCATGTCACTGTGATTATGCTGTGTGGAAATTCTACTCAGTTTTTTGTGTGCCTTTGTCTAGCCGATAGTGATAGCTGACAATGGTAAGCATTAGGCAGGCCTATGCCTATGTATTGCTATTAGTGACTAATTCAGTCACTTTGATGATTGCATTAAGAAGTTAGTATAAAGACCAACTAGAATGACTAGATGGTGAGCAAATTAAAGTGTGTTGGCCTAGTTACCGAGTGTTGTACGAGAGCTGGGCGAATGGGCATAAATCATAGGGCAAGCGGCTTAAAAGGTTAGCGGCTTAGGGCAAGAAGTGCCTCCTAGAGGTCAAGGTGACTGATTGAATGAGTGATATATTAACCTATCACTATGTGTTGACATAATAATACGGTAACCAACCATGCAAGAAGTGGGGAGGTGAGCTAGTGACTAGTGTGTAAGTGTATGTATTTGAGAAGATTAGCCCGTGTTAAGTGATACGAGATGCGTAAGTGTGTAGTGTAGGTTATAGGATAGTAGGATAGGCTATGACTATGGGGAAACAAACACATTTATTTTATAGGAGAGGTTAGCACATCAGTATTTGGTAGGGTGGGTGAGCCAGTGTGCATGTAGTTGTAGGGGAGGTGAGCCAGTGTGTATGTTGTTGTAGGGTTGGTGAGCCAGTGTGTATGTTGTTGTAGGGTTGGTGAGCCAGTGTGTATGTTGTTGTAAGGGAGGTGAGCCAGTGTGTATGTTGTTGTAGGGGAGGTGAGCCAGTGTGTATGTTGTTGTAGGGTTGGTGAGCCAGTGTGTATGTTGTTGTAGGGTTGGTGAGCCAGTGTGTATGTTGTTGTAAGGGAGGTGAGCCAGTGTGTATGTTGTTGTAGAGGAGGTGAGCCAGTGTGTATGTTGTTGTAGGGTTGGTGAGCCAGTGTGTATGTTGTTGTAGGGTTGGTGAGCCAGTGTGTATGTCCAGTGTGTATGTTGTTGTAGGGGAGGTGAGCCAGTGTATGTAGAAGTGGAGTTATGCCGATATGTTTGTTATTTTAGGGGGAGTTATTGCATGGGTGTATGTTGTAGGGGAGTTATGTATGGGTGTATGTTGTAGGGGAGTTATGTATGGGTGTATGTTGTAGGGGAGTTATGTATGGGTGTATGTTGTAGGGGAGTTATGTATGGCTGTATGTTGTAGGGGAGTTATGTATGGGTGTATGTTGTAAGGGAGTTATGTATGGGTGTATGTTGTAGGGGAGTTATGTATGGGTGTATGTTGTAGGGGAGTTATGTATGGGTGTATGTTGTAAGGGAGTTATTGCATGGGTGTATGTTGTAGGGGAGTTATGTATGGGTGTATGTTGTAGGGGAGTTATGTATGGGTGTATGTTTTAGGGGAGTTATGTATGGGTGTATGTTGTAGGGGAGTTATGTATGGGTGTATGTTGTAGGGGAGATATTGCATGGGTGTATGTTGTAGGGGAGATATTGCATGGGTGTATGTTGTAGGGGAGTTATTGCATGGGTGTATGTTGTAAGGGAGTTATGTATGGGTGTATGTTGTAGGGGAGTTATGTATGGGTGTATGTTGTAGGGGAGTTATGTATGGGTGTATGTTGTAAGGGAGTCATGTATGGGTGTATGTTGTAAGGGAGTTATGTATGGGTGTATGTTGTAAAGGAGTTATGTATGGGTGTATGTTGTAGGGGAGTTATGTATGGGTGTATGTTGTAAGGGAGTTATGTATGGGTGTATGTTGTAAGGGAGTTATGTATGGGTGTATGTTGTAAGGGAGTTATGTATGGGTGTATGTTGTAGGGGAGTTATGTATTGGTTTTATGTTGTAGCAGATTGAGTGAGCGCTTGTAAATAAACACATGTCAGGGCGTGCGTATTTTGTAGGGCAGATAAGCCCTATTGTATTACATAGGGACGATGATCCAGTGTGTAAATAGAAGTGGCCAAGGGGAAGGGGAGACATAATGTTAGGTTGGTATAGTGAGTACACAGTAATATACTGTGGCTAATGATTGGGTATGGTGTCAGTAACGGTTGTATATAGTGGCGGTAATATTTGAGTATGGGGGTTGTCATAATTTAACGAAGTCTAATAATAGAATTTATAATATATAATTCTCATCATGGTCCAACAATGCTGGACACCAAGCAAGCTGTCTGATCCCCACCGACCAATCAGATTGCAAGAAAAGTTAGTAAATAACGTGGGGGGGGGGTCATTCAACAATTCGTTAAATTGAAGTCAAATACTATGTGCCTTCAGAAAAACAAATTAACATGTATTTCGTAGTGAATTGGTTATAAAATTCGCCTAACACGTGGAGGTCGCAGGTTCAATCCTCAGCTAAGACATTACTTTTTTTAATTTAAAAAAATATATTTGTGTTTGTGCCCGTTCATTTCCCACTATTTTTTCGATCACCATAACAAGCACAAGACGAGTGGAAATAAGCTTGACGCATGACCTTTGTCAGGCTATGCGGATTAGTTTATGGTTGGCGAGTGGCTAACCACAGTGCAAATGATTCCAGATCAACAATGAGTCTCAGTTATCCTCGCATCTGAGGTTCATTTGCATTGTTCTGATTTCATCGTGAGGTAGTTTGTGTCTGTACACGCCCCCCCCCCCCACACACACACTTTCTTTACACTAATGTATCTATGTGCAAATCTGCGGTGTATGCTGACGCTATTTTATAAACTGGAGGTGCCGTAACGACAAGTAGTTAATATTTGTTCACCACTATTACAGGAAATTGAAATTGACTAAAACTTGTTCAAAAACATAATTTCTATAGAATATTTAAAGAAAGATATAAGGTTATATTATTTGACACATATTATGTTGTGGGAATAGAACATCCTTGTGAGAGTGAATTTAGTTTTTTGTTTAGTTCAGTTCATTTCCTCGTTCAAATTTTGTTAAGTTTATTGCTAATACATACTGAGGCATATATTTGTATATGATTATATGGACCAAGGAAGGGAATCAATATTGAAATAAATATATGTTAATTGACTACTCTTAGTATTACTATGTCTATTACTATACTATTACACTTGGACAAATTTTTTACCGTAGTAACGACTATCCAGCAACCGCTTACACTCATCTTTAAACAGTGAGCTTTAAGAAACTGCGCTATAGAAGCGTCCTTTATAAATAAATAAAATAAATATAAACATGTTTAGACTTTTTAAATAAAGTTTTAAGTCTTCGGCATTTTTGTAATTTATCCAGCTGCAAAACCAAGTGTGTATAGAAATTTTTTTGCACAAAAAATTGCACCTAAAATATAGTTTTTAGTGTGATCAGTGTATCTAAATACACTGTTGTAATGGATGTTTCAGAAATGTTTGACCTGAGTCTAAAAATAGCCAAATGACCGAATGAGTTATGACGTTTTCCGGTCTTAGAAAAGACAACCCCAATAGTATCAGTAATGGTTGTGTATAGATTATAGATATATCAGTATATAGTGACGGTAACCGTAATGACTGTCCTTTGTTGGCAAGGGGCCGTGAGCATGTTTATTGTAAACTGCCATCAACATCAATATTAAACTGTTAATTTTAATAATTGAGCATGTATTTTATTTTAGAAAACAATGACTACAAGTTAAAAAAAACAAAAAAACGTTGACATAAATTTGAAAGATTTTCATAACGTCAATTCTGAAAATATCTGTTAACAGTAAATAATAGTATGACCCTATTATAAAGCACTAGTTGCTCTGCTTGTAAATGGTATCTAAAAATAATGTAAACTCTGGCTCAGCAACTCACCCTGTGATAGTAGTGTGTGACCCACTTGAACTTCCAAGTTTGGGATATATATGTATGTGTGTGTGTGTGGTGTGTGTGTGTGTGTGTGTGTGTGTGTGTGGCGGGTAATCGGTGTAAATGTCTCTAAGTGCTTTGCTCTGTTAATTTATAAAACTTTAATTTTTAAAAAGAAAAGGGACTGAGAAAATGTTTCAGAAAGCAAAGATAGTTAACCGCTGTTGTATAAATGCACAAGGTGACCATTACTCCCCATACCAGACCTACTAGCTGTAGCATTTCTTCATGACAGGAATAACTTGACTACAACAGAGGATGCGAGTGGACAGTCAGGGGATGATGGCACATCGAACCACTAAGATAATGTAAGTTGGCACAAGTCACAACAATCTGTACAAATATGCATGTTTAAAACCGCCAACTTATTCCACCATCTACAGCCAAACCCACTGGTCACACCATACACAGGTAATCCCACTTGTCCCACCATCCACAGTCAATCCCACTTGTCCCCACCATCCACAGTCAATCCCACTTGTCCCCACCATCCACAGTCAATCCCACTTGTCCCCACCATCCACGCCCACTTGTCCTACCATCCACAGCCAAGCCCAATTGCCCCACAATCCACAGCCAAGCCCAATTGCCCCACCATCTCCAGCCACGCCCACTTGTGCCACCATTCACATCCAACCAAATTCTAACACATAATACATGTACTAAAAGTTAAGTTTTTAATTAAGAAAGTCTGCCGAAATTCCACAGCCGGAACGAATGGCTGCTTCAGGCAGTATGCCACACCATGTAAATCAATAACAGGGCTTCCTATTTTAGAACACCACAGCAGTGAAAACACATATCGTGGGTTCTCATGACTTCCATAATGGAGTGAGTTAGTAAACATTAACATAGGTTTATATAGGCACCGACTGAGGCAGTAGTTATAGCTGTTTGTACTATCAAGACTTGAAATCTCTATAGTACATGACCTTGGCTAACATATATTCTAAATGGTTCACAGACAAAACGGCCCCTGACAAAACTGAGACTGTTTTGACGGTTCACCATTCTAAATATGAACTAGTATTCTCTTTAAGCGTGCGCGGCCGTGCAGATATCTTACTGACGCCGCGCAGCAGTTTAGAATGGCCACGCTGTAAATTGTTACAAGAAAAATATTGTGTTTGCAGGATATAAAATTTTCAAGAAAAAAATTGATGCCGTTCTGTGTGCAACACTGCACTCGAGTTTGGTGTTTTTCACATGGGCCAACGAGCCTTGAATAAAACGTTGCTTAAAACCCCTTTCATACCACTGATAATCCTCCTACATAATAAAATGCTATTTTCTGTGCGGTCATCAATAGCGATTGGTCCATCAAACTTCTAAGGACTCCCACAGTAAATCAGGAAGAAGAAAAAAACACATATTGAACAAGGTTTACGCTGACGTTCATAGCGAGTTAGTTTTTGTGCATTTTCCCCCCAAGACTTTATTTTTAGCGTTTCAAAAATATTTCGTTTGTTAAACTACGGTGCGCACATTTTCGTGTACGAATATTAAATTGAGCTGCAGCTTTTTACTGGTAGATCTACTTTCTTTATTTGATAGATACGTTAAAAAATGTTTTATTACAAATGTCACACGATGCAAGGGGTTTATTTTCTTAACGTCTAAATGAAGTTGTGAATTTCGTTAAATTCTGTTGTAACACATATTTCGTTACTAATGAAAAATTATAATTATAATTCTGTAATTAGTGTGTGAATTTTACGTGGAAAGCGATGGCCCCAGTGAGTATTTTAATATAGAAATAATTATAAACACATACATAATTAAATGCTATTCCTGTTGTAATGAACTAGGGGACAGCCGGATATCGAGATTTTCAACACTCTCCGGATTCGGCAAATACTTATGGCAGATCCGAATAGTATCCGGTTATCAGTGTAGTGAGAAATTTTTAAAAAATCAAAATAAATTAATATTTATAATTATTAATAAGTTTAGAAACAAATATATAAAAAGTAAAAATTAATAACCAGAATTGAGTGGTACACGTTGTGATTTATAATTTTTTAAAAAACTTTGTTTTTACGAGTTATTTATTATAACTATAATGAATAGTATTTTTGACGTGATGCACCTTTATGGCCGCTCGAGACGGCTGTTGGAGGGGAGGGGGAGTACAAAATGCCACCGAAACGACGGTGGTACGTCCTTGGGTGGGCTTTGTTGCTCGTAATTATATTAAAATGTACTGCTTGCTTAGCAATTAACAAGCAGGCCTATGGAGTCTACTTTGACGTGCACACAACCGCTGACCGGTTGACCACTTGCTTACACAATCGAGTCTAAACTTGTCATTAATCTTAGAACATTTTTGAGCCTTAGCCTTAGCTTCTTACAACATTTTCGAGTCTTAGCCTTAGCTTCTTACAACATAATCGAGTCTTAGCCTTAGCTTCTTACAACATAATCGAGTCTTAGCCGTAGCTTTTTACAACAAACATGTAATCGAGTCTTAGCCCTAGCTTTTTAACACATAATCGAGTCTTAGCCCTAGCTTTTTAACACATAATCGAGTCTTAGCCCTAGATTCTTAACACATAATCGAGTCTTCGTCTTAGCTGCTTACAACATAATCGAGTCTTAAGTCTTAGCCTTCACTTTTCACAACGAACACACACGGTAATGGAAGAAAAACAGAATTGAGGGAAGGGGCCACAGCCCCGTCGAACAATGCTCCATTAACATTTCTCTACACCTTGTCAAGGGAGACAACAAGACAAATGGCTGTTAGCCATTAAAAGGGAAGGGGGATATAAAAAAAAAAGTATTGCATCTGTCACGATCTGTAATGTGTCGTTTTACTGACACGTTGTTGTGAAGTGTGACAACCTGTTTGACGGTGCTATGAGGAAGTGAATACAGTGTTTGTTATAAGTGCATATATTATACTTTTAAACAATGTCGAAATTATTTGGTTAATAGGCGTTTGTCTATACTCTATACCAAAACTGATTATAATGATTGTTTAAAAAAATAATTGGAATGAATGGGATAACTTTATTTCATCAATCTGGTAACAATATGATTTATTATTCATTATAGGCAATAGAAGAATTTGTTTAGCCAATAGCAAATTATAATCTGAATGATTAACGGATTTAACGCGACGAAATGAAGTAAGGTCATGATTGGGAAAATGCAAGGGAGGTTATAAAGCCGTGGTTGGGAAAATGCAAGGGAAGTTATAAAGCCGTGGTTGGGTAAATGCAAGGGAGGTTATGATGCCGTGATGTGGAAGAGCCAAAAGGGGCCATCCATACATTACGTACGCAAGCAAGTGAGGAGGTCTTCGAAAAATGGCATTTTGCATTATGGATGGGTACGGGCGAGGGGGTTCTGCACTGAATGCGTACGTACGCACAGCAAATTTAATTTGCATAATACTATTATTATAATACAAAGCATAGTAACGTTAACCACTCAGACTGCAAATGGCATTCGTGAACTTTTAATTTCTGAACAGTATTTAGTTTTTTATTGAGACCAAACGTTCACGCATTGCTAAAATATATCCGTCTGATTTATATTGCAAATTCTTGAAATTAGTAGAAGTTCCTCTTTCGCCAACCGGTGTTTCTGCAGTTATACAAACATAACGGGATGACGATATCACTGCTTATATTGTTATATTTTATAAGTTTTTTGGCCGTCCATGAATGACGTCACGTGATTTGGCCAATTTTACCCCCCCCCCCTCGTCACAAAGTTTGATCCTCCTCACCAATATGATGTCACAAAGCTTTGATTGCCACCACCCCCCACCCCAATAAAAAAAACTTATTGAATGCCACGTTTCAAATTACATTTTTGTCATTCGAATTTGTTTTAGTGTAAGTCTGCACTCAAAATATTGTAACATGTGTTTTGTGCTCCCTCACATAAATTGTAAGCAATCAGGTGGACCTTTTATTTAAAGTAGAGCATTTTGGTGTGACTTTGATTTCTTAAATCTTACATCGTTTTAAATGCGTGACCCCACCACCATGCGCGTGACGTCATGTATGGACGGCCCCTTCATGCTGTGTTGAAGACAATAAAATTTGAATGCTCCATTGTATTTCTTCAATTATTTCATCATGAAAAGCAAAATGTTACAAAAACTTTAAAGGAGCCGTCCATAAATGATGTCAGCGATTTTTGTCTATTTTTAATTCCCACCCCCTTGTAACACGTCGTCAGAAAACTTAGACCCCCTACCCCCAAAATGACACCTAAAAGCCGTTTTGAAAATTAGCATGTTGCAAATTACTTTATTATCATTTAAATATGCATTTTGTGTAAGGCTCCACTCTAATATCGTTACACGTGTGAAGCCATCATTAAATAAATTGCAAGCAATCAAATATTATAGGGGAACTTTTTGATGTGATGTCATATTTCTTTAACATCCCTCGCCTTCTTCACACATCGTCACAATGCGTGACGTCATTTATGGACTGCCCCAAAGAGTAAAATCAATATCTTTTGACTTTAGCTTAAAATTAATTTTTCAACTTCTGAAAGGGGTAGGGAATTTGTACGTTCACATTAGGGGTGGGGGTCGTCCCTGAAATGTACGGGGTGCAACAGAGGGAGGGAGGTACGAAAACTAAGACTTTTTTGCGTACGTAAGAAATGGATGGCCCCAAATAGATTATGTACACAGTATGTCGTCATATATTGTAGTTATCAATATTTTACGTTGACTGCACTGATTCTTATATGTGTATAACTATTTCTATGTGAAGCGCTCTGAGCCCAGCTAATTGATGGGGTACAGCACTATATACATTATTATTATTATTATCATTAAAACGCAATGATTAGAAAAGTGTTACAATGTAATTGTGAAAGAAAATGGAGATTATAATGCTGGGAATGGTAAACTTTCTGACAGGACAAGGGAGATCTTAATCCTTTATGGGGAGATAATAATACCGTTATTTGGGACGCTAACCAATGACTAACACGTAAAACAATAACGGTGAGGATTTAGGGGCTGGGGGTGGGGCATTGACATTCTCTCTGGAGTGGGACTTCCTTCACCCTAGTACAAATAAATATGCTAACGAAAGAAAGTTCCTTTGGTTGGAGAGCTAACAAACAAGGTATATTAGGGCGTCCTAAAGCCGTCTTCCCTTGTCACCGGATAGAATAGCATCATGGCCTCTACATCCGGTGATTGATCAATGGCAATATGGATGCACGGGGTGGGTGGGTGGGGCGCCGGAGGTTATGTTTCTCCAGGCAAAGGGGAAAGAGGAGGGGGTGTTGACCGACCTTTTGAATCCACCCCCACACGCACACACATGTGCTCAGCTTCAATCGTGCTTATGGTAGCGTGACAGACACAAAAATTACAAACTCTTCTTAAAGTCTATGTTCTTTAGTTCCAATGATGTATCCGGCCCCAAAATATTTCTCGTCTGCATCTTGTTGTGAGAGGAAGACGGAAGGGGTGGGTCGCTTTTTGGGGTTCCCTATCAGCTTTCAAACCCACTTCCCTGCGCATTGATTTTGTTTTTTTTCATTGACAGCCAGAACTTCACACTGAGTGAGACCAGGGACGGGCATTTAGAGTTCACCGTTCATAATACGTTATATGAGAACGTTCGAAACTAAGTGATTAAAAGGCGGGCGTGTTTTAGTATGGTGCTCAGAAATGATCTTCAGAAATATGTGTTTACGAATTTGACACTGCTGGTGTTTGAGAGACAACGGCACGTGTCTAAAACACAAGGGAACAACGTTGACGTCTCTTAAACACAGCGGGAAAATCTTCCTCAAACACAGCGACACAATGTCTCTTAAACACAGCGACACAATGTCTCTTAAACACAGCGACACAATGTCGCTTAAACACAGCGGCACAATGTCTCTTAAACACAGCGGCACAATGTCTCTTAAACACAGCGACACAATGTCTCTTAAACACAGCGACACAATGTCTCTTAAACACAGCGACACAATGTCTCTTAAACACAGCG
>MUZC01000191.1:882051-932595 GCA_002072015.1 Radix auricularia | reverse complement strand
CACAATGTCGCTTAAACACAGCGGCACAATGTCACTTAAACACAGCGACACAATGTCGCTTAAACACAGCGGCACAATGTCGCTTAAACACAGCGGCACAATATCGCTTAAACACAGCGACACAATGTCACTTAAACACAGCGGCACAATGTCCCCCATACTCAGCGGCACTATCTCCCTAAACACAGCGGAACAGCTTCTCCGAAGACAGCGACACATCACAAGGTAACACATTGTAACGGGGATTATCTCACCTATGACAGCAACGCATCACAAGGTAACACATTGTAACATTAACATGGATTATCTCACCTATGACAGCGACACATCACAAGGTAACTAATTGTAACGGGGATTATCTCTCCTAAGACAGCAACACATCACAAGGTAACTAATTGTAACGGGGATTATCTCTCCTATGACAGCGACACATCACAAGGTAACTAATTGTAACGGGGATTATCTCTCCTATGACAGCGACACATCACAAGGTAACACATTGTAACATGGATTATCTCACTGGTTTGGTGTCACGTGACTAGCCAGTCTAAGCCATCCAGCTGGACATGCCCCGTGATTAAGCTACAGCGACAAATGCTCCAGTTACTCCATAAGATACAAATGATGTTACTCACGTGTTAGTTGATAATGAAATCGTTGCCATTGCCGCATGCCTTGACTGTGTTAATTAATAATCGGTAACATCAACCGGAAATAAGTTCCAAAGTTTCGCTGGAACTTGATCATCCGTCCCTGACAATGCTCAGATCGAACTGGGGGGGGGGGGTGTGGTTTGATGAAAGCCCATGTATAATGGTGACCCGTCAAAACAGCCCCTGGCAAAACGGCCCCGACAAAACGGCCTAAGTCAAAACGGCCCCGGTCAAAAGGGCCCCGGACAAAACGGCCCCGACATAAATTTTAATTAAGGAGATTTTTTATGTGCAATTTCTGAGCATTTGGGGGAATATTTTAACAAATTTCATATTTTCTAACCTATTTGTATGCATATATACTACAAACTAAGATCGGAACTTTTTAAGAAACCATGATGCACGAACAATAAGCACTTATGGCCGGCCGGTTGTGGTTGGACAAATAAAGACGGTTGAAACTGCGTAACATTGTATGCCAATACGTGCCCCAGGGCATGGGGAAAACAATGGGTTTAAAGTCTCACAAGCCCCGTCAGATTTCACTCGCTCCGTCTTATCTCTTACTTTGTCCTAGGCGCTATGGTATGGCCCTGTCCATGGACGGAGATCAAACAAGGTTAATATAAAGGTGGTGTGGTACTTTTATGGCCAAGACTGGCCCTCGTCACATATCGTCACAAACGCTTGACTCCCTATTCCACTCCCCAAGGTGCGTGACGTAATTTATGGACAGTCCCTGAATATGAATTTTCTTTATTGTCCCCAATTTGCCAAAGACAAATTACATCAAAAAAAAACAAATTTAAAAAGGAGGAGCAAGTATTTATAATAATATCTCTAAATCTAAAACACTTAAGGGTAGAAGAACGAAGAGTGGAGTTTTAATACTACAACTAACAATGAAATTTAAATTTTAACTTGGAAATGCAATAAACTAATAACCTTATTCAACCATCATAGACATTTAAAATCATTTTGCCAATTTAAAAGAAACACATTTTAAAAAGTGCCCTTTCTTCTCTTCTGGAAATTGTGTATGAAATTGGTTGAACACATAGGGAAAAAAAACTTAAAAACTTTAAAATCCTAATAAAAATGGGGCCGTTTTGACCGGGGTCGTTTTGTCCGGGGCCGTTTTGTCGGTGAACCATTATATACTACACATCACGTTAGTGATACATCAACCTTTGTTAGAATCAGCGACATGCCCACCCCCCCNCTTTACCATCATTGTGTGCACAGTTTCTAGACTAGTCTTTCCCCCCCCCCTTTTTTTCCCTCGCATTTAATATAATACATATCTGCCTCTATTTCCATTTGACGGCTCTTTTAACCTCCGAGTATAACCAATTGACCCGCCCTTGCGCCCCTTCTCATGATGCATGTACATTGTACATACTTCTGATAATATCTTTGCTCATATTTAACTTCTAATATATTTTTGTTCATATATCTCTTAGACTTAGATGGCTCCCCCATGGCCCCTGCTGTATGTTTTGTATCATCAACTGTTAACTTTTCGTCGTGTCCCTTTAACAAGAGATTTGTCTATCTGCAACATCGCGTCCTCTAAACGGTATATTGAGACTTGCACATTCAGCCGTTAACTTAACAATATCCCGACATTATCTGGGCGATATAAGGCCGACAATCTTTCACACATCAGCTCGGGTCCGGGAATAATTCCTGGTCATTTATTATATAAGGCGACAAACCCCCTCCCCTCCAACACCACAGGCCAACAGATAGCCAGGAACCTGGCACGGTTATTATGCCAGCTAGGGGCAAATATTTGCCAGAGTCGTTGATGGCAGTAGGTCGGCCAAATTGTCATGATATTCCTTAAAGGTAGCTAGAGGCATGCTAGTCAAACGGGAACAAGATGGCTGATGATGGAGGTAGTGCAGAGCGTGCCAGTAGGCATCAGGGTGTACACCAATGATCCCTCTAGGCTGCGCAGATATCTGACCGACGCCGCGCAGCAATTTAGAATGACCATAATTGCGCAAAAATGGACCCTGCGCAACTTTAAACACATGTTTTTTAAACTTTGCACACGGACCAACAAACATTAGAGGAAACTTTGGTGCACAGTGTACACCACATTTGTTTCCAATTTATGCGTACCAAAATCCAAGTCTTTAAATAGCTAGAGAAATAAGTGTCCCACGCTCGAAATTCAATTAGTTCCATATATAATATAGATTCTATGGATCATTTATACAGGATGATTTTTCATATCAATGATCCTCTATTTTAACACTTGTCAACTTTCAGCAAACTAGTGGAAGCCATGAATTGAAAAATAAATGGTAGGGGGCGCTTGGAGCTATTCGCAAAATTGAGCCCCCCTCCCCCTTCCACATCAACGGCCTA
The DNA here is from genome assembly GCA_002072015.1 of Radix auricularia. Taxonomy (NCBI): domain Eukaryota; kingdom Metazoa; phylum Mollusca; class Gastropoda; family Lymnaeidae; genus Radix; species Radix auricularia. The sequence continues at coordinate 929,563 of MUZC01000191.1, read as the reverse complement.
ATGGAGGTCGATTGTGAAAGCCCCAGAGACATGAGAATTTTCAGAAACATCGTTACAACAATTTGTGACGCCAAGTGTATTTGTTGGCACTTCAGGAAGTCACTTCGATTTGGACAGTAACATAGTTTGATCACGGTGGGTGACAAGATAGGACATTTTCAGATACCATGGTGTGTGACAAGATAGGACATTTTCAGATACCATGGTGTGTCATCTTCAGATAAAACAGCGGCTTTCAAAATAGAGGACATTTTTTAGGTACACTATAGCTTTTAATATACGACTTTTCGGATAAAATTTCAAATACAACGGTGGGTTTCAAGATAGGACGTTTTCAGACAAGTGACATGATAGGGCCCCACATTTGATGGACTCGGGTTAGTGAAATGACAGGACCCCACATTTGATGGACTCGGATTAGTGATATGATAGGGCCCCACATTTGATGGACTCGGATTAGTGATATGATAGGGCCCCACATTTGATGGACTCGGATTAGTGATATGATAGGGCCCCACATTTGATGGACTCGGGTTAGTGACATGATAGGACCCCACATTTGATGGACTCGGGTTAGTGAAATGACAGGACCCCACATTTGATGGACTCGGGTTAGTGACAGGACCCCACATTTGATGGACTCGGGTTAGTGATATGATAGGACCCCACATTTGATGGACTCGGGTTAGTGACAGGACCCCACATTTGATGGACTCGGGATAGTGACAGGACCCCAGATTTGATGTACTCGGGTTAGTGATATGATAGGACCCCACATTTGATGGACTCGGGTTAGTGACACAGTTTCTAGACTTGTCTTTACTTTCGTTGTGAGCACAGTTTCTAGACTTGTCTTTACTATCATTGTGTGCAAAGTTTCTAGACTTGTCTTTACTATCATTGTGTGCACATTTTCTAGACTTGTCTTTACTTTCATTGTGTGCACAGTTTCTAGACTTGTCTTTACTATCATTGTGTGCACAGTTTCTAGACTTGTCTTTACTATCATTGTGTGCACAGTTTCTAGACTAGTCTTTACTATCATTGTGTGCACCGTTTCTAGACTTGTCTTTACTATCATTGTGTGCACAGTTTCTAGACTTGTATTTTCTTTCATTGTGTGCACAGTTTCTAGACTTGTCTCTACTTTCACTGTGTGCACAGTTTCCAGACTTGACTTTACCTTCACTGTGTGCACAGTTTCTAGACTTGTCTTTACTTTCATTGTGTGCACAGTTTCTAGACTTGTCTTTACTTTCATTGTGTGCACAGTTTCTAGACTTGTCTCTACTTTCACTGTGTGCACAGTTTCCAGAATTGTCTTTACCTTCACTGTGTGCACAGTTTCTAGACTTGTCTTTACTTTCATTGTGTGCACAGTTTCTAGACTTGTCTTTACTTTCACTGTGTGCACAGTTTCTAGACTTGTCTTTACTTTCATTGTGTGCACAGTTTCTAGACTTGTCTTTACTTTCATTGTGTGCACTGTTTCTAGACTTGTCTTTACTATCATTGTGTGCACAGTTTCAAAACTTGTCTTTGCTTTCATTGTGTGCACAGTTTCTAGACTTGTCTTTACTATCATTGTGTGCACAGTTTCTAGACTTGTCTTTACTTTCATTGTTTGCACAGTTTCTAGACTTGTCTCTACTTTCATTGCGTGCACTGTTTCTAGACTTGTCTTTACTTTCATTGTGTGCACAGTTTCTAGACTTGTCTCTACTTTCATTGTGTGCACAGTTTCTAGACGTGTCTTTACTATCATAGTGTGCACAGTTTCTAGACTTGTCTTTATTTTCATTGTGTGCACAGTTTCTAGACTTGTCTTTACTTTCATTGTGTGCACAGTTTCTAGACTTGTCTCTACTTTCATTGCGTGCACTGTTTCTAGACTTGTCTTTACTTTCATTGTGTGCACAGTTTCTAGACTTGTCTCTACTTACATCGTGTGCACTGTTTCCAGATTTTGATAGAACCAAATGATCACCGGCAACAGCGATCTCTGACTCACCAGATTATTCAGATCCCAAATACCACCCCACCCCATCCCCTCCCCACCCACCCGGGTCTGGCTAGATCTCTAGTCTCTACCTCCCCAGACGTGAAGAATACCCCATTGTTGTAGGGCTGGTTCGTTTCTGATGAAGGTCATTGGGCCGTGTCACGAGTGTCGGAGGACTGCACTTTCCTTGCGCAGCAGACGAACGGGACTGCTGGATGCATTAAAAGAAGAAAAAACACAGACTTTTTTCCGAGTTGGGGGACAGGGTAGAGTTGTTTTGTTGTTTTTTTTTAATATCATGTAAATAATGGAACAATTGTTTGCAGATCATTAGATAGAGACTATCTATTGACTGTCAACTATTTTTTTAAAACTGTATATTATTGTTATACGAGCAACAAAGCCCGTCCAAGGACGTCCCGCCGTCGTTTCGGTGGCTTGTTGTCTAGGAGTAACAGTAGTGATTAACAGGAGTGACATACTTCAAGATGGGAATACAGTACTGAATGATGACAAAAATCCTGCACCAAAAATAACTCGTTTTGAACGACCGCGTAAATTTTTTCAATATGTAAACGAGATTTATTTTTTCTCCGCTAGTGATTGGCTGTAGGAGTCTGTAGGAGTTTAAGGGACCAATCGCTAACGAGGTACGCACAGGCAACTATTATTATATAAGGATATAGATAGCACGATGTGGGGTAAAACAAGGTTCCTTTTAAAGAAAAATATATAGACGAAAGAAACAAAAGTTGTGGCCCAATATGGAGAAAGAATGGGAGCACAATCAGAGTATCGTAGGGAAATTGTTTAAGCATGGGAGACAAAAAGCGAAAGACGGGGCCAAAGAGAAGAATTAGACATTGAAGGATCAAGTGAGTGACGCAACTACAAGCGAGTTACAGCTGGGAGTGAGATTGGGCGAGGAAGGAGGCGCGTGCCAGGGACACATGCGCACCCCCTCCCCCACTCTGTCCCCCACAGACCCCCCTCGTGAAGACGATTACAGCCGCGCGTTAACATTTCCATCGTAAACAGCCGGTCGTGTAATTATTTATGTAAGTTGTGTGCGGGCATCGGGCTTTCCCGTTTCTGGTGTGGGGGGGGGGTGGGGCTTACCTTAATAAAACCACACATTACTGCCCCTTAGCAAGAGTGCTGATCTATTCATCAATCCTTAACCCTTTAGCCCTTAACTGCCTCTATAAAAGAGCGATGGAAACTTGGCACAAACTAACCACGTAAGCTATCAAAGTAAAATCAGGTTTATCCGTTCTCATTTGTTTTATCTTACTGATGTTAGAACACACAGTTCTTGGCTACTTAGCAATGTTTCCTGCTAGCGGCCACGCAGATATTCGACTGACGCCGCAAAGCAGTTTAGCATACCGCGCATGAAATTTGACATCGGGAAAACGAATGGGTGCTGTGCAACTTTGTATGAGTATGGGAGGTTTTTTTTTTTGCCGTTTTTATTTTTAATTTGCACCCGGGCCCGGACCTAAGAACCTTAGACTTGGAGGGAACACTAGTGGGTATGTAATGAAACGAGTATGTGTAGATTTTAAATGTGTATAATAATAATAAATATTATTACTACCTTTTTTGGAGGGGGGAGGGTTTTTTCTTGGGGGCATGTGCTGCTTTATTCCCCACCTCAACCCACCAAGTCTTTTCAACCTCGAGTGAATCATTGTCCGCCACCAAAACGGCCAAGTCCCTGGTTGTTTACAGTTGCAGACTCGTAGACCACCAACAAGGCATCTCTGTTATGTCGTGTGACAGCACCACTTACTATGGTGCTACTGTCTTGTCACAACCCGCCTATGTCGTGTGACATCACCACTTACTATGGTGCTACCGTCTTGTCACAACCCGCCTATGTCGTGTGACAGCACCACTTACTATGGTGCTACCGTCTTGTCACAACCCGCCTATGTCGTGTGACAGCACCACTTACTATGGTGCTACTGTTTTGTCACAACCCGCCTATGTTGATGACCGTAACACGTACAAGTGTTGCATTTAGAAAATTAAGCTAAGTTCATTTTTTAAAGATAGACCGATTTTTTAAAGTTAAAAAAAATTATAATTGATTACCAAATGATATATTGTTATAGCAAAGCTTGACGAATTACCGTTACAAAAACTGTTGTGATCGCTAAGTATGACTCTATCTCAATGCATAATGCGATAAATTAGGCATCTATGCTTCTTTCATTGTGGTGTGTAACATGTTGGGACACGGGACGGGTATGTCATTAAATTAACTGGATTTTGTAACACGTAAATAAGCGCTGACATATCGAAGTGAACTCGATTCAGTACATAGTGCATCAAAGTTGACAGTACTGGTCAAACTATCGCGTTCTTACAATTCAAAAATATCGATACCAGTTCATTTAAGTCTCTTGTATTGTGATCGTGTATATATACTCGTCAAATATACCTTCATGCCCGCTTCGATTACACGTCTCTCCGCCAAACGACTTTACCCAACAACATTCTCCAACTTACTTTAATAAAAAAAAATTCTTTCTTCCACTCCTTTCCCTTTCATTCTCACCCCCCCCCCTTTCTACTGCACGTGCCCGATCCCAAGCACATAAAGCGATCTTTCCCCCTTTGAGCATCCCCCCCCCCACACACACACACAAGTCAACCACAGCTCCGTCCCGTTGTGTGAGATCATATTTCGGATATTTGTCCTATAAACATACAATCGTTTTTTGGGGTGGGGGGCTGGGGTGGGATACCAATGAGATCGGAATGTCGGTCCATGTGACTGACTCCAACACGGCCCATCTAGCCATCCTTACAGACAACGGTCCATTTGGATGTTCTGGTGCGGGTCAGGCAAATGGTCACTTGATGCTAGTAGCACTGGTTGGTGCCGTCCGTTTGCCCGGGTCAGGCAAATGGTCACTTGATGCTAGCACTGGTTGGTGCAGTCAATGTGCCCGAGTCAGGCAAATGGTCATTTGATGCTAGCACTGGTTGGTGCCGTCCGTGTGCCCGGGGTCAGGCAAATGGTCACTTGATGCTAGCACCGGTTGGTGCCGTCAATGTGCCCGGGTCAGGCAAATGGTCACTTGACACCGGTTGGTGCCGTATCATGTGATGGGCCCGACTTTGTCCAAGGGCGTCACTCGGAAGCTTTGTTGTACCTTGTGATGGGCCCGACTTTGTCCAAGGGCGTCACTCGAAAGTCAAACGGAAACTGCTCAGTTTTGATTGGCCCGGTCTTGTGCAAGGGCGCCTAACGAAAAGTAAGCTGTACAAAGTGATGATCACCCCTTCTCTCCACCCCCCATCCACATACACAACCAAGTCTGGCGAGGACCAGGCGAGATGATCAAAGTGTACGATCATGTTTTGTCCTGATACGATTAAGTGGGAAATCCCACGGGATAACAAGGCCTTGCATTGGAGTGGAATTGGAAGACAGAGGATGGCGTTTTAATGGAAGGGTGGGTTAGCTTAGAATAAGAGAGGGGCCGTCTTGTGTTGGGGCACGAGATTTGTGGGTCTGAATAAAAGACTTGGTGATGGAGCAGTGAGCAGGATTAGATCGGGAAAGAGGATCAGAGGTGGGGAACAAGGCTGGAATACATTCACGCTTGTTAGGTACAATATATGGAAACAATGAACCATGTCCCCTTATAGGTTGGTCCGTGGGTCCGTGTGCAAAGTGAAAAAACTCGTCAGCATCCATTTTTTGTGCAACAATTTATAAACATGGCTGCTCGGTAATTCTAAACTGCTGTCAGATATTAGCGTGGCTGCGCAGCTTAAAGGGAACCTTAATAATGAAGTGTGTGGACAGGGGCGTGTGGGTAGGGACTTGTTGACACAGCTAAATATCCTTCCAAATTTTCCTACGCCCCCCTTCCCCACTCAACTTCATCGATCATAATTCACGATCAGTTCAAGTACCCTACACAACTATGCTCCTCTAATCCCCCCACACCCCTCCCCCGCCACCCTGCCAAAGTGTTAATCTATGACGACCCTATCACCAACACTGACACCATCAAACTCAAAAGGATAAGCCGTAAGCACGCCAGTAGCTATAGCCGGGCGTGCAGGCGCTAGCATCGCTCCCCGGCGCCCACCCCGCCACCATCTATTCACATGCCCCCTCCCCGAGCACCGTGAGCCATGTGTACGTCACTGATGGGTGAGTAGAGTAGTGTGTCAGAGAGCCGTGGGGCTGGATGGGGAGGCAACTCTCTCACAATCGTTCTTCGTGGGGTCTTCTCCTTCTGCCCCCTTTATTTTCTTTCGATGTGTTTGTTATGGGGCTGCGCTGGCTGTGGGGATTTATCCACCTTTGTAGGTAAGTCTATTTGTCCTTATACTGTAGTGTAGGGATCGGGAAACTTTTTGTCTGAGAGAGTCATAAACACCACTTGGTTTGAAAAGTAATTCTATGAGAGCCATACATTATATTTAAAACTGAAAATTAAAGTAAATGTATGCTTTTAGTGTAAATTCCAAATGACAAAACTTAAAGTTAAAGTACAAAAAGTAGAGTCTGAATTCTTTTTAACATCACTATTGGGGCTGATTATGCTGTGGGGAGGGGGTGTTATATGCCATTACATTTAATGTGTAGATCAAAGAAGTCTGAATGAACTTTTTTTTTCTTCAAATAATCCAAGATTTGTCTGAAAGTGAAAGCCAGATGAATTCATCAAATGAGCCACATCTGGCTCGCGAGCCTGGTTTCCCGACCCCTGCTGTAGTGGTATTGGGCGGTGTGGTTGGGGGGGGGGCTAATCGGGCTATTTATCCTGTTGTGGTCACAAAGGCTTTAATAGTGTTGGTCATAGCAGCTTAGTAAATGAAAAACATGTAAACAGGGTATGAGTATGAGTAAGTCTGACAGAACGTAAGAGAACAGCCAACGTTTCCACGAACAACCAATATACAAATAAAACGGATATAAAGAAATACAAAATAAAAACTACAGCTGCGGTGAAATCCAAAGAGTCAATGAAAGCAATCATAGCTCCTTATCTTGGTGTGAGCCTAAGGCATTAAGACTTTCCTCTTGTTGGTCGTTTATCATTTGAAGAAACTGTTTGATAGTTTTAATATTGATTAATTTTGAAAGTTAAGTCTGGAGAGAGAGACAGAGAGAAGTGTATTTAGTGCAGTCTTGAAGGCATTAATAGTTGGAATAATGCGATTGTGTAACGGGGGAGAAATCCATTGTTTGGGCACGGCACCAAAAGGTCAAGGTCACGTCACGTTCAGCAGCGCATAGGCTTTGGTCACAGATGTTTTTAAGGGACTTTGAAATACAATAATGTAGTGTATCATTTCTACTATGATGTAATCAATATATAATTCCACCGACGAATCAAAACATAAAACATGAAAGTATTGCTATTTTCTGTCACCATTGCCTGGGCACACGCTCGTCATCTGTCGAAATACAAAGTTTGCATTTTAAAAGCGAAATATCCATTCCCAAACTTTCGTACCTTACTTTCATCCTCTCTCCATCTAGTCAACTGTCCACATTTTAAAACATAGCAGTGATTTATCCAGCTATCAAAACACCATGACCTCCAACCAATGCCACAAGTGATCGTCTCGCTGTCTGGCCAGTGCCACATTTTCAGTAATAATATGACTCTCCAGGTTATCCATACATCCACGTGACCTCCTACAAATCCCTCTAGTATTTATCTGGTGATCCTGGTAGGTGCCACGTATCAATCATTAATGTAACTATAGACCAAATTATCCATATATCCACATGGTTTCCTATATATCTCCCCCTCCCCGCCCATCTGGCTAGATCCCTGTTCATCGATTGCTGCCAAACTGTGCCCGTCCACGTCGACCCGTATTAGTATTACTATTACAAACTGATGACTGTAGCTCGCAAAGGAACATTGTTGACCGTACGTACGTCATACTGGCTTCTGCAACGGTATGGCGACGAAAGGTGTTGATTCGTGTACAGAACAGATTTCGTAATTGGTGTACGGGTGCCAGATGTACACACGAAAACACACTCTGGGTTTACACACAGGGTATGGTTAAGTGTTATCACTGTTATCAGGTAGTGAGCTCTATCCTCAAAACAGATTTATATCTCTTGATCTACCCGATTTATATTGCTAGTCCCACACCATATTTATAACTCAAACTTGACCCGAGTTATAGAGCTGATTGCACATCTAGTTATAGCTCTAGTTTCAGACCACCAGATGTATTACCCTATAGTTCCACACCTAGTTATTGCTCTAGTTTCAGACCACCAGATCTATTACCCTATAGTTCCACACCTAGTTATAGCTCTAGTTTGAGACCACCAGATGTATTACCCTATAGTTCCACACCTAGTTATAGCTCTAGTTTGAGACCACCAGATGTATTATCCTATAGTTCCACACCTAGTTATAGCTCTAGTTTGAGACCACCAGATGTATTACCCTATAGTTCCACACCTAGTTATAGCTCTAGTTTCAGACCACCAGATGCATTACCCTATAGTTCTACACCAGGTAATTAGTTCCAGTCCTACACCAGGTAGTTCGTTAGTTTTAAGTCGGTTGTGCGTGAGACAAAACTTAAAGAACTCCAGGAAAACCTGATCAGCCGCAGTAATGCCATTTACTGTCGGCTCGCGGTTGTTGAACGAGTCAGTCTTCCGTCCATCCAAGCCGAGAACAGGTACGTACTTCAGTGTACCCCACAAATGTTGGTGTCCAAAAGCCAAAAGGGAAATAATTCTGGACTTGTAAACGAGAACTCCTTTTTTATTTGGATTTAAATTTAAACATCGTATTTCCTCAAACCGAAAGCGTCGCAACAACTCGTAATCTGATTAAAACCAATCGCACGCGATGACCTCTCGCCCACCATGCAGTTTGATCCGTGTTTCATTTCCGGTGCCTCATTGACATCTAGGGATTATGTTAATAGTCGCACCTAGCACCAGCAATGATCGGGGAAAACGTTAGCTTTATATGGATCATTAGAGACCTACTGACCCAATGTATACACTGTATAAATGTGTCTAATACTTTTAAATAACACATTATTTCCTTAATAAACAGTTTGTTAACTTATTTTCACAAGTCACAGCCCCCCCCCCCCCAAAAAAAAAAAAAAATCTCAGTAAATTTCCAGCACAGTCCAATAATCACGTATGTTATCGCAAATCGAAAAGATTTCAAATAAAAACCCGAATTCGCTAGATAAGACGTGGTGGTCGAGAGGTAGCGCTCTCGACTGTCAGACCGATGGTCACGGGTTCGAATCCACACGAAGGTGAGGATTTGTTCTCGCGGCCTGAGGTGCCCCCGAGTCACCCAGCTCCGAATGGGTACCTAACTAGACAATAGTTAGGCGGCTGGGGTAATGCGTGGAACCCCTATAGCTGTGGCCTGTGACCGCTGCATCACTTGCCAACAGATCATCTCTCATGGTCTGTGGACGCAATTATCTTCTGCATAGAAGGAGCGTCTGTATATCTATCTTATTAGATCAATTCTTGTTCTGATGCAATCAGTGAATCGATTGTTTTAAAATTAGATCATTGCCAATGTTCCCTTCAAGCTGCGCGGCCGCGCAGACATCTGAGCGACGCTGCGCAGTAGTTAAGAATTACCGCGCAGCAAATTTTGTAAAATATCGCACAAAAAATGGTTGCTGAATAACTTTGCACACGAGTTTTATTACTTTGCACACATGTCAACGAACATTAGAGGGAAAATTGGTCATGGCTTGAAAATAAACAAATCAAACGAGAATGATTTCTGTAAATATCTAGACAAGGATAACCTTTGAGCCGGGAAATTCTTCGACAACATGTGTCACGTGATGTCTCTTGTCATTCAAACTGGTTGTGACAAGCTCTAACATTCCCTCCCTTCACTAACATAACCGCTTTTAGGCGTACATTACTGAGGCTACCTCAAAAATCTACCATGGGTTGCAACCATTTTCGGCAGACCCCGGCAGTCATCTGTGTTCACAACACCAGCTAGTTTACATGCGGTGCGCAGCTAGCCACAATTCAATAAATAAAGAAACAATCTATAAGTTTATTGTCATAATATGGCGGAAAACTATTAATAGAAAGAAATATTAGGGTCTTTTGAGTCTTTTCGAATGACGAATTTCCAAAAAAATTAATTAAAGATACGAGTCAATATGTAAATGTTGATGTATTGAGAAGGGATTATCTTATCAGCTATCGGTTAATTATTTGTTAATTTAAGACAGCTTATTATACATGAACAAGTAAACAATCAAATTCGTAATTTTACTAGGCTAACAATGTCGAGAACTTAATGATTCGACCTTATTTATGCTTTAAAAACATTGTTCTGATAAAATGTAATCTAAAAATAGAACATTAAACAATGAGTTATGACGCTTTCCGGTTTTAGAAATGACAAGCTATTTTTTTTTAATGAGCTCATAGGTTCATGTCAAAATATCAGCACCGGTTTAGTTCCATGAACAACAGCAGTTCAAGATAGCTTACTTGTAACTTGCATCCGGGAAAAACAGCGACTGTCAAATCCGGGCAAAACAGCGACCGTCAAAACAGCGACTTCAAAACAGCGACTGTGTCAAAATAGCGACTGCATCAAAACAGCGACTGTATCAAAATAGCGACTGTATCAAAACAGCGACTTTTTTCTTTTGCTTGTGATATTGCAGGTTTTTAGTAGAGAGGGGACAATATAAAATTAAAAACAATCAACTAAAGGTGTGTATAAATAAATGTTGGTGTTTTAAAGAGTGCATACACAGTGTCAGGTCATACGGGCCCAGCGGCTTGAACGATATTGTCCGCTATGCGGTGTTAGTAACTATTTAATGTATTAACTTTATATACTGACAACTTTGTACATCTTATTACAATTCAGTTTTTATGCTAGGTAGGTCTACACAAGAAAGAGAAGTGAATGATAGGGCGCAGGTTTGTGGTGGTTTCAGTGCCTTTGAGGTCCGCCATTCATGTCAACACCTTAATAACAAATTGTTTTTTTTATTTCATCAATTGATTTTGATTTTACGATGATAAATGTGGTCCTTTCTAATTATGTTTGGCATGGGAGTGGAGGGAAGATTGACCTTTATGTTATAGTGTAATGTATACCTAGGGTTGTGGCGAGTGTTATGGGAAAGGTAAATAATGGAATGAGAGGTAGAATAGAATGAAGTTAGGTACATTTACAAAAGACTATCTGACCACGTGGCATTTTTTATTGTCCTATTACATCGCCACTTTGATCAGGGTGGAGAGATCGATTGAAGTCTACCGAGACCAGGCACTGTACGTAGGCTGGCCCATGTTACATCAGGACATGTTACAAGGGCTAGACTAAGCGACGACCACAGATCAACCTTTGCTAGTGAGATTTATGGGAAATGTAAATAAAATGACGTGGGGTAGAGTGAATCTACGTACCTTTATCTGACCACGTGACGTTTTTATTGTCCGATTACATCGGATCGGGTTTGCTTAGGTGACGTTGACAAGGATACCGGGTATATATGCATGCTTGCAAACAACAGGCTGTTGATGATTTACTAAATCTGAAGTACCAAGCCACATACTCACGTCATCATTTCACTGACTGCTAGCTAACGAGAGAAAACTAACTGCATATATCAGTCGTGTTCAAACCACAGTTTAGACAATGAAAAGGGGTCTTTGTGTCAAAAAAGTTTAGAACCACTGTGTTAGGTTTACGGTTGGACCAGAATAGCTTAGCGGTGAAGTCGCTGTTTTGATACAGTCGCTATTTTGATACAGTCGCTGTTTTGATACAGTCGCTATTATGACGGTCGCTGTTTTCACACAGTCGCTGTTTTGAAGTCGCTGTTTTGACAGTCGCTGTAACTTCACTTTGTTTAACTTTAGCTTACTTGTAAGTTCACGTCACGTTGTTCAACTTAAGCTCACTTGTAACTTCACGTTGTTCGACATCAACATGTTACTTCACGTTGTTCAACCATAGCTTACTCGTAATTTCACGTTGTTCATCCTTAGCTTACTTGTAACTTAACGTTGTTCAAACATGTTTAACATTACGCCGAACATTACTTGCTGATTGCACCGAATGTAAGGTCGGCCGCATCAGGATGTAGGAGGTCGCCCAAATTGAATGCACGCCGCATTATGTCTTGTACCGTCGCCGAGGGTAGAGGTAGCGGAAGTTAATCAAGACCCGCTACTGGTGTGTAAGTTGGTGTAATCACATTTCTCGCACCGGCTGTTTGTTCATATTCGCCACGCTCCACATGATCGAACCGGTGCCTCCCCCTTTTTTTTGGTGCGGACGAGTAGTCTCCCTTAATTAGTTTACCATTAACGTCATTCCTCCTCCTACCCCCCCCCCCACTGGCACTCAGCCTAATGTTGCGCACCGTCTCACAGCTCACAACTCAAAGCCCCCAAAAGTTGACCCGGAAATTGTGGGGGAACACCGAGGCAATTTCGCGTCACTTCCGACGAATGTTTTCATTTTTTTTTTTTTTTTTTTAAAGGATATTCTTGGCGTGGTTATAGCTCATGGACAGGTTTGGAATTTCGTTATTACCCGCGAAATCGGGAAAATTAAAACCCTTAGTAAAACCCAAGACTACATTCGCAGCTATGGTAGTACTAGGAAGCTGAATAAATGGACTAAATTCACTAAAATGTAACCAAAATAAACAAGTCTAAATGTAACCATAATAAAATAGCCTTTATGTCAATCGATTGATAATATTTCTGAATACAGACTCCATGATTAAATCAGGTCAAGTACTTGCGAAGATCAGACGCTAATAATAATGATGACAAGACGTTTCAATAAGGGAGAGGATTGTGTAACAGATTGAATTCATTGCGTCTGATTTAGGGCAAAAAAAGGGGGGGGGGGCTGGTTTTACCCATTTAAGTGATTCTCTCCCCCACCACCCCATTCCTCCCATTCTCATTAAAGATCACCCTCCTCTTTTCCTTTAAGGGTACTTTTCACCCCCACACCACCTACCTCATCAGCCTGACGTGATTTAGGGCCGTCAAATAGCCCCGAGGCTTGTTTGTCGACTCGTGGCGAATCTTTCCGACCATGACGTGTTCTGTTTCAGGCATCCTTCCTGGCGCCAAGTTAGGGTTTGTTGTTTTCCCGTGTCAGACGTAAATTGTCTCCCTGAAGACCTACCTACAAACCCTATCACTGGCGTGCGGGGGGGGGGAGGCGGTGTATTTGTTTAACTGACGGAATCAAAGTATAACCAGTTCCTGACATTCATAATGGTGTATATCATTTGGTGTGAGACTGCAAATAGATGGAACAAGTTTGTTTGACGCTACACCTGCCAATTAGTATTGACTAAAAGATAAATAATAATAATAACTTTAAAGAAAGCTAACATTAGGTGATCCTATTTTGACTCCAATTCCCGAGGACACGTGCCTATGTTACCTTCTGGTCCTGTTTTCGCTACGGCAATGGCAATGCATACCAGGTCTGATGATAGGGCACATTGACTGAACCACCTTCTCTCAAGATAAGTAGGATTAATTCAACTCTCCTAAAAGATGTCCGTAGTCCATGGCACAGCACACACCCAACACAATAGCACGTGTAAAGCCCACAGACCCACCCATCACGACCCAGGCCTAAATTGAACCCTTTATCAACAGGAAAGAAACTGGAGAGTAGGGTGGCGCAGACGGAAGAGATTACCCAACGGTTGGGATAACACGCGCCCTTGTAGTGTCTCTTGAACATTTGGCAACCATCAACCCATTGTGTGGCACAGAGAGCAGACACTCGGCCTACTCCAGACTCCAGCTCCATCACAAGACTCAACAGTGGTTTAAACATGTACAACAAATAACTGGGCAGCCGATGTATTACGAAACTTAAGTCTCCAAGGACCATCTGAGATCATAATTACATCTTCATCGAAGTTGAAGTCATTTAATGAGAGATGATCATTGTAGAAAAGTAAAACATCTAAAGGATTATTCGACTTCTTTCCAACTGCTACCAAATTTCAAGATAAGACAAAAATAAGGTTAATAGGTAATGGGATTTTGAACACTCTCAGTCAACTTAAATTGACTCTTCAACATTATTTTCCATTGCTGGACATCGGCGAATTTGCTTAGGTGATCATTCCGTTTCTAGTCAGTGATGAAGTCAATTTGACGACCAAAGAGCTGATCGAATTACGACAAAACAAATTCTATCAAACAACGTTCACCAACACGACTTAAGAAGAATTCTGGCTTGTAATCATGAAGGTCTATCCTTTAGTCAGTTTGAAAATAGTTTAAAATCTGTTGTCATTTTTTTTTTCTGTGAATTTGGCTTTTCGGCATTTTCAAGTCCAAGAAACGAGAGAGACTCCTTACAGTTGATGATGAGTTGCGTGTTTGCTTGTCAACATTGCAGCCCCGATGGAATATGATGTGTTGCCTTAAGCAGGCACACCCATCACACTGACATGTCTCAGTTCAGTAATATACATCATAGTAATATGTACAAAATATTCTCTTTTTAATAAAAATAAGTTATTTTTGTGTCGCGAAAATTCTCTAATAATCTCAGTGTGTCGTTACCTAAAAAGTTTGAGAAACACTGCTCTATTCTATCTTGCCAAACCTGATAGAAACTCCTGCTGTAGGCATGGTTGTTGGCTCCATGAGGAGCTTGTCCTGTACCTTGATGGAGCGTTCCACAACAAAGTCAACCATTGACCGGCACCGGTACGCAAGCATTATTTTCCCAGACTAAAATTCAGGAATACGCGAGGACAGTCAGAAAAAAATATAATTAATTAATTTGAAATTTCATAACATCCGGTTGCTGTTACAGTTTCGAAACGTCTGAACTAAGAAAGATTTAGAAACGCTGCACGGGAGGAGACAATTCCTCGTCAGATCGAAGTGTCTCCCTTGTCAGGGCTCAATCAGGCGACTCGTCGGAATCATACTCTGTCTCACACCTCCATCTCACACGGGAAACAATATCACGCCTCACTTCTACTTTCATATTTAATTTATTTAGTAACGACTTTCACTTCACTAGGCCTGGGCACCAAGCTTGTGCTCTTCACTAACGACTTTCACTTCACCAGGCATGGGCACCAAGCTTGTGCCAGCTTCACTAACGACTATCACTTCACTAGGCCTGTGCCAGACTGTGCCATCTGCACTAACGACTATCACTTCACTAGGCCTGTGCCAGACTGTGCCATCTGCACTAACGACTATCACTTCACTAGGCCTGTGCCATCTTCGCTAACGACTTTCACTTCACTAGGCCTGGGCACCAACCCTGTGCCATCTTCACTAACGACTATCACTTCACCAGGCCTGGGCACCAAGACTGTGCCATCTTCACTAACGACTTCCACTTCACTTGGCCTGTGCGAAGCCTGGGAAAAGATGGAGAACAAAATTGTCAACAATGGCCCACACAAGCTACAGTCCCTAAGTCTATACATAATACATCCTCTCCCAGCGTAGCCCCTCTAAACATACGCCACATGATGTAATCACAACAGTTAATTATCGTTAACTTATAGTGGGCGTACGTATCATGATGAAAGTGTGTGTGGGGGGGGGGTGTCCGGTCTTTTTCTCTTACAAAGGAGATGAATATGGTGTGCTAACTATATTTTTTTTTAATTGGGGGTGGGGGCGAGAATGCACGGCCACTATGAGCAAGACGTGAGAACATGTAGAATAGAATGGATCTATCAGTTCACGCACGAAAACAAACATGTTACATTCCACAGCCTCGCCCTTCACCGTGCTTTGTCATGGCCCCACGCCTTTTGATATTTGAAACAGCACGCGCAAGGAAATGGGTTTTTTACAGCCAGAGCGTTGAGGGGGGGGGAGAGTATCATCAATGCATTTGATGGTTTTTGCACCACATTGGACCTGAGATGGAACTGTCTGTGCACAGCTAGAGACAGAAAAATTATATATATCTACTTGCGGAATCTGCGCGGTGGCGGGGGGGGGGTAGGGGGGGAAATATGCAGTACTTAAGATGGATGGAGTTAGTAACATGCCGTGTCACGTTTGGTTAGGGCGCTGTTACACGTTAACAGAGAGCCGGTTGGTTTGAGTGACGACCCCCTCCGAACGAAGCTGCGGGTCAATACGGGCTGGACATTCCATTTGGAGATGACCTTCCAGTGGATACGACGTTACATAACGACATGGCAAATATAAAACAGAGAGACGTGGCTTCCTGGAGTTTACCAACCGGTCTGTTGGCGCACTGACAGAAACGTCACATCGACCATCAATAGAGTGTGGTTACCGAAGTCAGTTTGGCGCCACACACAGGATATTATGTTCAATCTGTTTGGGGAAGTTTGTTGGGTGGTCACTGTTTTTTTTTCTTTATTTCGGGAATAGTGGGTGGGGGAGGGGTCAATATTTTGCTGCACACGGCCCAATGGGTACAACACATGGAAGTCATATCTGCTGGTACAACAAAAGGAAGAAAGACATATCCGTTGGTACAACACAAGGAAGAAAGACATATCCTTTGGTACAACACAAGGAAGAAAGACATATATATCCTTTGGTACAACAAAAGGAAGAAAGACATATCCTTTGGTACAACAAAAGGAAGAAAGACATATCCTTTGGTACAACACAAGGAAGAAAGACATATCCTTTGGTACAACACAAGGAAGTCATGTCTGCTGGTACAACAAAAGGAAAACATATCTGATGGAAGACATATCTGCTGGTACAGCACAAGCAAGACATATCTGATGGTACAACAAAAGGAAAACACATATGATGGTACAGCACAAGGAAGACATATCCGTTGGTACAACACAAGCAAGACACCAAGGCTGGTACAAGAGTAGCAAGACACCCAGGCTGGTACAACAGTAGCAAAACACCCAAGCTGGTACAACAGTAGCAAGACACCCAAGCTGGTACAACAGTAGCAAGACACCCAAGCTGGTACAACAGTAGCAAGACACCCAGGCTGGTACAACAGTAGCAAAACGCCCAAGCTGGTACAACAGTAGCAAAACACCCAGGCTGGTACAACAGTAGCAAGACACCCAAGCTGGTACAACAGTAGCAAGACACCCAAGCTGGTACAACACAAGCAAGCCGCGTAGGTTGGGAAGTACAGTTACATCGGGTGCATAAACTAGAGTGTATGCGTCACATGTGCTCAGTACAAGAGTACATTACGCATGTACAGTACTAGAGTATACATGCACGCCATATGCTCAGAACGAGAGTGTACAAGTGCTTCGTTTTTTTTACGGAAAATGTCCAAGCACACCATGCGTGCACAGTAAACACGTACGTCATATGTGTTCCGTACAAGAGAGTACAAGTATGTCTAATGCTCAGTATTAGAGTGTGCACGTACGTCAAGTGTTAACAGTACAAGAGTGTACAAGTACAATCACGTCATATGCACAGCACACCACAATACAAGAGAGTACTTTGTTTAGATTTTTTTAATACGGCCATGGTAT
This sequence comes from Radix auricularia, assembly GCA_002072015.1. Lineage (NCBI taxonomy): Eukaryota > Metazoa > Mollusca > Gastropoda > Lymnaeidae > Radix > Radix auricularia. Next base: position 912,048 of record MUZC01000191.1, on the reverse strand, counting down.
ATTTGACTTAAGTTGTGGTCACGCCAGTAAGTCACGACCACGGCCAATGGCTCAGTGCCAGCACCAGGCGTGCTCTCTTTCGGCCTGGAACACAAGATAGACTTGTATACCTGGTGGGTGCTTTTTCGTTTAGACCTTTAACAAAACCAAATAATAATAATTACCTGGAACCTATTGTGCCGGTGCTATTAGAAAAGAAAGAAGAATCTCAAACTGGGCAAAGGTACGGGCCAAAATGAGCATCCGGGCGTTGGGGGGGGGGGACTCGAAATCAAGACAAGATGATTGTTAAGCCGGTTCCTCCCATTCCTCCCATCAAGACAAGATGATTGTTAAGCCGGTTCCTCCCATTCTTTGGTTTATTGACACGTGCAAATCAAGAGGCTTGCCAATAAATACCAAGAGGGCATCAGGTAAACCCAGCTCTGTGGGAGTGAGCGCGCCAGGTCTAAGTAAGGCGGTGAAGGGAACTGAACACGATGTGTCCGTGTCTCATCTTGTCTGCGAGGCCATTCTCCAACTTTTGGCCACCCCTCATTCACCGGTCCTCAGAATGATACCGATGACAACACAATGTGTGAAAAGTTGCGCCGCATCCAATCCCCCCCCCCAATTTTACACCCCTCAAACATATTGCATTTTCTTTATCAAAATTTGCTGTGCGGTAATCTTATGTTACAGTACAGGGGCTATCTCTATACAGAAGATTATTGCGTCCTACGCTTATCTATGGTTTGTGTTCAGTCCTGCATTCTTATTAGAGTTTTAAATGTTGATAAAGTGTTGTTTTTCCTGGTTTCTTCAGGCAACCCATAACACGCCCGAATTCCGGACGGGGAGAACGAAAATGTGTATGTGTTTGTTCTTGCATACGGAATAAGAAGAGTGTTTTTATCCTGATGTCTATCTGAGGGTTGTATTTAGTTACTCTAAACCGCACGAGTCGTGTAGTTGGTGTGCGTGTCGTGTGACGGGCTAACTTTTCGGCGTGACGAAAGGACAAACTGTGTGTGTGTGTGACTAAAGGGCTACCGTTTTGTGTCAAACTACCTTTAGGCTTGATATAGCCCTCAAGACCTCCAGTGTCTGGATAACAAAAGTGGCTGCTAATCGTTGACATTTTTGGATGCTAAATGAGGATTCGTGCGTGTTTATATCTTTTTTTCATTTATTAGTCAACATTTCATTAAAATCGACATTTTTATTTTACATCCTAATTGACTAATTGTCTTCAGTTTTATAAAATTATTATTAGTTTTAAGGTCACGTTTTTTCCCTTTCATTTTATCAACCAGTTTTCTGTATGTGATCAAGTTCGTGTTAAAATCTCTAATAGTATGTGTGTATGTTTGATTTTGTATGATTTGAAATATATTAGGATAGATCCAATTAACTGCACATTTTAGCACAAGATCTCATTAACTTTAACTTTAAAAAAAAAAAAAACTTCATCTGTTTTCAGAGGCCTCCTTCTGGTAAAACAGTCCGGGGATGTGACTAAAGAAGACGATACAATGTTTTTCCTCCTTCCACTTCAGCCTGTAAGCCAGTGGCAGGGACAATAAACTCTTGCAGGCAAGGGGAGGAGGCAAGAAGGAGAAGAAGGGGGAAAAAGGGAAGGAAAAAAAAGATGGAAGCCGACGTTGCAATCCACACACCTGAGAAATGGTCGGCAGGTGAGCCGCGCTTTGACCAACCTGAGAAAGTCAAGTTTATTTACAGCGGTCGACCAAGGGGAGAAAAGGACATCGCGCGCCCGGTGAGGCCCGGAGGAAAGGCCTTCCATTACATGAGAGTCTCCAAGTCCTTCGATGACGAACTGGACGGCTCTGCGGCTATCGACGTCCAACAGATGTCCGTACCGGCGGCGAGGAGTGGCTCTCAAAGGGTCAAGGACGACCTGGGATTGGGCAACCGCCGCAAACGGGGACACCAGGAGACTGAAGGTCATTCAAAGCCAGCCCACCCCACGGCGCCGACGACGGCCACGGGTTTTCGAGGGGAACGCTCCCCGGCATGGGAAAGGTCAAGGCTGACCAGGGAGAAGGAAGGTCACGGGGTCACCAAGCGGGAGAAGCAGGCACCGAGAGACAAGCCGCCCGCCACGCCCCACGGTAGAGGCGAGAAGTCCTCAAATTTCGAGGAGCTCAGCATCACAGAGTACGGCGAGGTTTACGAAAGGGCAGACAATCCCTGGCCTGAATCGGAGAGGCTGACCCCCTTTGAACTCCACCAGCAGAAAGACCAGACAGAGTTGTCTAGTAGAAGGCCGCCCAAAAATGTTCGACATCGACAGATCGCGCTGACGCCGTCGCCTACGTCGCCGCCATCTTGTTTCGGAGAAAAATCCAGCCCCATGCTTATTCTGGAGGTCAAGGACGGGCCGACTTTCTTCTACAAACCCTCCACCAGAATGGCGTCCGACACTGAGGAGGGCGTGGGAGTGGCTCCTGACGCCAACTGTAACTTCACGTCCGTGCCCAGGGGCGTGACCCCAACGGCCGAGTCCCCCGCTCCAGTCAGGAGCATCCATTATTCCAGCATCTCACCTCGAGGCTCCCCTCTCATCGGCGCCTCACTTTCGAAAGGTTCTCCATCTCTTCTGCCCAGGGCCCTTGGTCTCCGGAGGCCTGATCTGTCCGTCTTGAAGAAGTCCTCCAAGTCGTCCACTGAGAGGCTGGACACGTCCAGTGACTCCCTGGACGCCGCGGCGGTTCACGTGGCTCCCAGCGTTGCAAACGCTGAGGCCAGCAAAGAAAGTGTTCCGGTATCTCCTCCTCCCCCCTCACTACAGCAGCAGTCACCGACAGTGCTAAGTAGCGTTGGACCTCCATCACACAGGTTGCGGGTCGTGGAGCCATGGCAGGATCCCGTGTTGACATCTGGTGTTGTGCCCCCTGTTGCAGACTCACCGACTCCGGGATTGCCGATCGTTAATCAAGCTGTGGTCTCAGTCAAACCGGAATCCGTCGGATTTCTCAACACCTCTGAAATTTTGCAGCAGAAGGCTGGGATTAAACACGATGACATTGTTGTAGGCCCAAGAAGACCAAACAGTATCCTCCTGGCTGAAATCCAGCCCGGTTCGGATTCTACAAACACTGGGGATGCAATAATAAAGTACGATAGCTTTCTGGGCAGTGACACCAACTCAGCAGTGCCCAGGCAGTCGTTGTTTCCTACTAAGGCTAGCAGTACTTTCAGTGGAATCCCAGCACTCCAGAAGCGCAGTGTTGGAGAACCGCCAGGACGCTGGGAACCAATTGTGTTCTCGGAACAGCCTGTTGCTAGGGCAGAATTCAAAAGTGACGTTAAGGCCGTGAGGTCACAGGAGATGCTGGGGGTCAAGGACACTAAAACAAGGCCAGCCCATGAAGCAGAGTCCGGCCCGTCCAGCAGTGCAGAGAGCAGCTTGGAAAGGAAGACCCCGGTTGGTGGCAGTCTGGATCGAGCAAGGTGGAGACCTAAGGAGAGGAGGCCTGGTATTCGACAACCAGGCGGCAGCAGGGTAAAAAAAAGTGATAACATTTCCACAGATTTTGGATACGGCAGCGTAGAGAAAAGAAAACTGGCCAGCCCAGAGGTGACCTTGAGGAATTATTCTGAACAGAGGAAATTAGGTAAACTTTCAGTGGAGACCAAACAGACCACCAACACGGCCTGCCCCGCCAGACAGCTACAGAGTCCCGGAGCTTCACGCAACAAAGCTAAACCTTGTGCTTCAACGCCTGCCAAAAGCCAACATCAGATACCTCCCAGACTCAACATGCTGTCCAACATCCCTGTCCCCATGAGCCACGACCCGCCCCCCAAAAGGACGAGCAAGCTGCCCCAAAAGGCACAAGCCAGGACACAGACACCAGAGCGTGGCGGCGTGTCTCCAGCGGAAGCCTTCCCCGCGGCATGCCAGTCAGACGGCCTCCCCGTCAGATCATCTCACGGCTTACCCGAAACTTCCAGCGTAACCCCGGCATCAGCTCACGCGTCAGGGGTGAACCAAACACCACCACCGCCGCCGCCTCCCCCGCCTCGTTCAGAAACACCTCCTCAGCCGGGACCTCGGTCCCCGGACCCCTGCCCAGCGTCACCCGCCGCCTTGTCTCGAAAGAAAATACCAGTGCTTCAGAAGAAACCCCACCAGGCCGCCTTATCCTCTTCCATTAACAACAATAACAACAACAACGATGAGAACAGCTACCACGATGCCTTCAGTAACCACGATTCGCGGAAGAACAAAGAAAACCTCTGCCTCAAACCGAAGGCCAACACGGAGGACGCCGCCGCTGGAAAAACTTCGGGCGAGCCCCTTCCTCACGTGCCGGCCAAGCCACGCCTTCACCGCTCCGCCGAGCACCTTTTCGGGGACGCCAAGCTGACGGTCTTCAACTCCACCGACAACATCCAGAACTTCGACGTGGCCGTCGGGGGTGGTGGTAGTGGCGCCACATCCAAATCTTTCAAGGATTCTGTGGACGTGGATAACAAAATGGCGGTGGACGGCATAGGCCCCCTCAAGAAGGACAGGGGCCTGGCCAGAATTGGCATCTTGAGACGGGGGTCGGACCGCACGGAGATGTACAGGCGTGGGTTAGATAGAGGGGTCCCCATCAACGACCCCAGCGTGGAGGATTTGAAAAAGGCGACGAGTCTGAAAGAGCTGTGCCAGTCAGTGGCCTCCCTTTTGAATATTGGTAAGTTATCTTTGTGTCAATTATTGCTATGTTATTTGGCGGTCCATTTGTTTTGTTGTTATACCAGCACTGTGTCCACTTAAACATAGGATGTGTGGAAAAGTGCGTTTTACTCAAAACAATACGGAATTAAACTTAGTTTCCAAAATTAAAGGGACGTAATATATTGAAATATTATGATGGATTCTAGATAACTCTTAAGCCAGGGATGCCCAAAGTCCGGCCCGCGGGCCAAAACCGGCCCGCGAAGCAATTTTTACTGGCCCGCGACCTCATCTGAAATAATTAATTAACTAACGTATTATTTTTAGCAACATTAAATATAAGAAAAGTCGACAAGTTTTACCGTTTTGATAACGTCAAAGGATGGCAAAAGTCGATAACATTGTATTGTTTACCAATTACTAGACTTCAGTCTTAAAGACTGACAAGGGGAACAAATGTATTTGGGTTCTGTTTGTTCTGCTGTCTGTGACGTGAAATAACCAAGTAAACGATATCTTTATTTATTACTGATGGCTATCGCCATGACTCGTGAGCACATTTGACAAGCAAAACTTGTCTGTAACAAAGTTAGCTTAGTCAGGCTGGCAAAGTTTTTAAACTTCACTGTATCATTCATAAAAAAGTTCTTTGTGCTAAACACCTTTCATGTGATCGTGTCCTTAAGCAAGTGATAATGGATATGATCTCTATTTGCTCTAAAACCCTGTTTCCCAGCCAGTTTTAGCAGTGTCTTCTTGACATCCATAGATAATACAAAGATGTTATGTATGACAATGATATAAGATGGTTTAGTCGGGGACAGCACTTCAGCGCGTCTACACATTAAAAATGAAATTGGGCAGTACATGGAAGATAAGGAAAAACCATTTCCAGAACTATCTGATGCTTGTCTTGCATAGTTTGCATTATCGGTTGATGTGAAAAGACTCATAAACCTTCTTAACACAATTCTCCCAGGGCACAATGCAGTGGTAAGCCAATTATATTCATATATCAAGGACTTTGGGAACAAGCTGCAACTTTTTCAAAGGCAACTTTTTCAAATGCAGCCTAATACCACACATTTCCCCTCACTGCAGGAAATCATGACAAGTTTACCAGAAAGAAGCTTCAATTGGCAAATGCATATGTATGATGCAGATATCACATCCTTGGCTGATGAATTTCAAAGACGCTTTCATGACTTAATAACTATTGAAAAGATAAACATGGTTGTTTTTGTTAAATCTTCATATTTCTCTGTAGATTTTGATAATTCTGCGGCAATCTGCAGCTGGAAATAATTGAGCTGCAAACTGATACTGAGTGTTGCAGCAGACAATTTCTTCTCTATGACTTTGAGAGTAAGCTTCATGGTTAAAGAGAGATTAAAAGGAATTCGTTTTTAAAAATTGCTTAGCTTGTTTGGCTCGACATACTTGTGTAAGCAGACATTTTGTGAATTTTAACAAGATCTGTGGGAGGACGAGAATAAGTGACTCTCAACTACGTGATATCATGCGCATCAAAACCATGTCATTGAGCCTGACCTCACCTATTTACTGTATTCAAATATCTCAGTTTCACCATTCACATTAAAATTTTACAATAAAAACTCACCATACTGTGTCATTTTTATAATATTATTTTAATCCGGCCCGCGAATATCTTTGGATAAAGGAATATGGTCCGCCATGCAAAAAGTTTGGGCATCCCTGTCTTAAGCAATTGTATTTTTAAATTATTGTAATACATATTACTTTTCACCAACTGAGATCGTATAGTATAAAACGACAAAAGCTCTAATATAATGTATTAGCTGAAAATGTTGCGCGTCCATTACCCTCCCCCCTCCGGCCCTTACGCACACAGCATCTCTACCGCCTTCTTACCTCAATAGTAAACATCATCCTTTCATGGCAAACCCCTGCTGCGACCCAGATTAACACTGACTGTGTATGACACAAAAATTTAGCGTAGACACTTGAAGTAAACGAAAGTAGAATTTACAGAATTAGAAGTTTGACTGTCTTAGACCACAGGCGTGTTGTTGTTGTTTTAAAACTTTATTTTAAAGTCGTACTTTAATATTTACCTGTATCTTTCATATTATGGTAAACCGTATGTACTATAGGTGTTAATGTATGCGTGTGTGTAGAAGGGGATAAATGTGTCATTCATCAATAATCCGTGCCCACCTCCTTGCCCAGGGCTACTCTGACCTTATAGATGGGGGATGTACCAGAGCGAATAGTTCGGTGTGTGGCAAGTCTAAATAATTGAAAGTGAGATGAACTTATTGTCAAGATATTTGACATCCTTGGTGGAGTCTATTTGAAGATGACATTTAAATTAGTCAGACAAATATGATTTTTCTCTACCACATTTTTGTAAAACAAGTGAATTAATGAAATATGTTAATGATTTTTGGGGGCTTTAGTTTATTTTGGCAATGAGTCCTGCCGAGTATTGTAATTATTGTTCTCTGTCTATCGGTACGTTTGTTTGTACCACTTAATGTTGTTTATAGGATCTGGTGTCAATGGGGTACGACAAGCCGCTGTTTGTCATCACACCGAGCCAAGGCGTAACTTGTTTTTCCCCTAACCCACGGGCAGTTGCCTAACAGTTTCTATGACTAAAGCAATAATAAAACCCCTCACCCATCGGCACCTCCCCCACCTCTCTTGGGGATCCGTTTACATTCCTTGCTCACGGAGTCGGAGTGACCAGTCACTTCAACCTGTCCTCTCCTGTCACTGACCAGCTCGGCCGACCATTCCAAGTAAACTTTGGCCTAAATCTGCCCCGGCTCTCTACTCAGTGAAGGCCGGCGGTTTCCTGGCCCCACTCACTGTCGTCCACTCACTCACTCACAGGTTGCCTTGTTAGTGGCGGGCAGTATGTAGAGGACGTGGACGATGGGAAGGGCAGTTCAGTTCAGACGATGTGTAAACGACGAACTTCCGCTGATCGATAGCGCGCGATGCCTGTGTTACCAGAGAAACGTCAGCGATAAGTATAGCTCGTGCCGGCTCGTGTTTGTTTTTTGGGACGCGCGTGCTTCGGGGGGGGGGAGCTACACGGAGTGGTGTGTCTTGTTACATAATCGAGGGAGGGGGCCAAGGGGGGGATAATGTGAAATGTGTTGTAGGAGTTTGCGATAGCGTCGTGTTGCACCGGGCGGGTTCTCAATGAAAAGCCGTGTTCGGAGGGGAGGGGGGAGACATATGGAATGTGTAGTGACCATGTGACACGGCCCCCGCCGCGCGCGTGCACGGGGGCGAGTCATGTGTCAGACATCTATCATTGAGTCACACCGGATGTCTTTGGATTCTATGCAGCAAGCGTCACTGTCCAGCAAGGAGGCGGTGACCGCCAAGGGTCCTACTGGCGACAGTTAAAGGTGAGTTCTCAGTTGTGTGTGCCCTACATTTCGGTGAATCGGTTTTGCATCCACTGACAGCTTATCTCTGACAACAGCCGAGCCGGAGAGAATGTGAGTTGAATGTGTTGGAGGTGGAAGAACTCATTTGTTCCAGGGTGAAATTACTGGCCTGACAAAGAGCCTGTGCATTAGATACATTTTTAAATCTCTTAAATTAACTTCACCGTCTTGTCTCTCTGTCTTGTCGTGGTCGGTCGGGCGGGTGAAAAAACAAATGTAAAAAATGACCCACTTCCCGTGATCCTATGGAGCTGAAATTTCGCACGTACACTTGTGTCATCTAACAAGCATTGTATCAAAATTTCAGATCGATTAAAACTTCCGTAATTAAATTAATGAATTTTTAGTTTATCTCTATGTAGCCATCTGCAATAGTTGACCTACACGGGTAACTGATGTTCGCTCCAGCCATCGATGACCACATTCGGTGTGTTTTACAGCAAGGGGGGTTCAGTCTGTAAATGTTTATGCTAGTGTGTCGCGCGGTGCATATTATATTGAATATAATCAATACTTTTAGTTATGTTTCATATATAAGGATTTATTGTCAAAAACTTTGTCTTTACGGGTTGTTTATTTTGTTTAAATATTAAGCTCGGCTCAAATGTTGGCGTGACTCTACGCCCTGTCTCAATTTTTAGATTTAAAAATAATTGAAAGGGGAAAAAAAACTTTCATGGGGTCTATCAATTATGAAAGCCTTAAACACCTTAAATGTGTCTTATGTTAAACTTGACACGTGTGTGTGTCGTGGTGGGGGGGGGGGCGGGTTATCCAAGGGGAAAATTAATTTAATAGCCCGATTCGCTCCAGAAAACTCCATCGGTGACATAAACACATATTTGTATCGTGGGGAAGACGTGTCAAATATGGACACAAAAAGACAGTCAATAGTATATGAAATGCCTTTTCATGTTCCCCCCAGTTTACTTTTAAAGAATATAAGAACTAGCCTAGCAGTAATTCAGTTCGTGTTATGAGCCATATTTACCATGGTGATGCTTTATTTTTAAAAAAAAAAACCTTGGACAAGAGCGGTCCCATGACTTGAGAATCGCCGGACGACGTACCTGTCTTAACCTCCTGACCGTCACAGTTGGTTGGTCCCCCCCCCCACCCCGTGATGCTAATGAACGAAAAGCGCTTATCATTGGAATTCACCCCCTTATCTATATAGACCCGACGTTACACAATCTGATCTCTGTCGTGACTGTTAGGTCGTGTCACGGCCGAGCTAACAGACCAGTATCAAACCAGTCCCTCAGAGACGAGACCACTAGGCTAACAGACCAGTATCTAACCAGTCCCTCGGAGACGAGACCACTGGGCTAACAGACCAATATCCAACCAGTCCCTCAGAGACGAGACAACTGGGCTAACAGACCAGTATCTAACCAGTCCCTCAGAGACGAGACCACTGAACCAACAGACCAGTATTTAGCCAGTCCCTCAGAGACGAGACCACTGAACCAACAGACCCACTGAACCAACAGACCAGTATTTAGCCAGTCCCTCAGAGACGAGACCACTGAACCAACAGACCAGTATTTAGCCAGTCCCTCAGAGTCGAGACCACTGAACCAACAGATCAGTATTTAGCCAGTCCCTCAGAGACGATACCACTGAGCCAAAAGACCAGTATTTAGCCAGTCCCTCAGAGACGAGACCACATTATTGAGACCCCCGTCCAGTGAGTAAGGGAGGGGGGCAGAGATTCCCAAATCAAACGTAACAAGACGGATACAACTCTTGTCTAACTAACATCAATCACCTCTCATTGCTAGATGCACTATAATCTCCTATTCCTTAGTGCACAATCACCCCCCATTCCCATATGCACAATCTCCCCCCATTCCCATGGGCACAATCACCTCCCATTCCCATGTGCACAATCACCTCCCATTCCCATGTGCACAATCACCCCCCATTCCCATGTGCACAATCACCTCCCATTCCCATGTGCACAATCACCTCCCATTCCCATGTGCACAATCACCTCCCATTCCCATGTGCACAATCTCATCCCATTCCCATATGCACAATCTCCTCCCATTCCCATGTGCACAATCACCACAATTTTCCCCCAGAGGCCCACAGTATCTCCCCTTCCACACCCACCTTTTCCCCGACATTCCCCAAGTATCTCTCCGCCCACCGATATTGTCTGACCTTACTGTAATCAGCCAGGACACCGACCAAGTGAATGTCTTCTTTGGTCTCCTCCCCATACACTGCAGATAAACGCCCAGGAAATGCACTGAGCTTGGAGTAATGAACAGTCGTCTCATTTGATTTTCAGTGGCGACTCCGAAAACAACACCCAGAATAGAACCCGCCTTGGAAGTGGGGGAGTGGGGTTGCTGCCCCGGTTAGTTACATCTAGGATGATGATTCATATATTTTTAGCTTGCATTTTTAAAAAATAAAAAAAAATTAATTTAGCATCGAAAATATCGTTAATTATTCATGTTCAATTTGAGATGGAATAAACAAGGACTCCAAGGAAGGATGGGATTCGGCGCCAATATCAAAGATAACATAACGCCCCGTTAAGGGGATCCCCACCACCCTCACACCGACCCTGGGTTATATATAGAAGGACCCAACTTTCAGAGCTAATTGTAACGCCATTTTCACATAAACCGCTTTACTACGACTCCCGATACAATGGTTGTTGAGTTTCCATTGAGATCTGGGCTGGAGACCGCCACCTGTGACTGGGGCTGGTGGCGGTCGGCCGTACGGTCTAGTGTGGTGGTTATGTGCTGTATGTGCCGTGTTACGTACAGGCCGCCGATGCCGCATCTGTTGTATTCAACCGCGCGGTACAGATGACAGGATGTTGTAGTTGACGCTATTGGTTGGTTTGGTGTTGCACTACTGACTAATTTCGTGGATGCCTTTCTTTCACCATGGATGTGGATTCAGAGAGAAGCTCGTCTGTTACGTCACGGAGGTTTGTGGATGAGTTTAAATAGTGCGACTTATCCGGCGGTTACTTTTATAGGAGGTGAAGGATAACGTTATCGAGGCTTAGGGATAGCGTTGTTAGGGGTTAGGGATAACGTTATCGAGGCTTAAGGATAGCGTTGTTAGGGGTTAGGGATAACGTTGTTAGGGGTTAGGGATAACGTTGTTAGGGGTTAGGGATAACGTTGTTAGGGGTTATTAGGGATAACGTTGTTAGGGGTTAGGGATAACGTTGTTAGGGGTTAGGGATAACGTTGTTAGGGGTTAGGGATAACGTTGTTAGGGATAGCGTTGTTAGGGATTAGGGATAGCGTTGTTAGGGTTTAGGGATAACGTTGTCGAGGCTTATGGATAACGTTGTTAGGGATTAAGGATAATGTCAGGAGATAAGGGTGACGTTTTTAGAATTAGCGGTATCGTTTGGAATTACGGTTAATGTTTAGAGTTAGCGATTACGTTGTTTTTATTAGCAATAACGTTTTTAGGAATTAGGGATATTGTTAAGTGTTATGGACATTGTTGTCAAATTTTTAGTAAGGTATTACGTTCTTCACATATTTTTGTGGTGTAGATTTCTTTCAACATGCAGTTCAAACATTCTCATGGCGTCATTAATCCAAGAACAAAACTTGGACATGACTCCAAAAATCAGACACGCACAGAAAGATTAGATCTGTAATGGATCACGGCACGAGTCCTGTTAATGTCTTCTCGTTAAAGCAATACTCAACCATTTTCAAACAGAGCTTGAAAGTTACATCGCTATTATATGTTCCTCCCCCCCACCCCCCATTCGCACGAAAGGATATTGTATTTTTGTACGTCAAAGGAAGAGGAGAACCTCAATTATTGCCAGATTGCCCTGAACGATGGACAAGTCATCTTTTAACACATTGCATAGCGTGAAGCCGTGGCCCAAAGAGCGGGTGCGCACTGGTGACTGCCACTCGGATGTTTTAAAACTTGAGGGAATCTCCGTTAAGGAAAGCGGTCTTTGAATGTTACCTTCGCATGAGAGAAACAAGAAATTAACCCAGGCTTTCATGTTCCTTTCAAACTTCGCCATGTCACGTAATGCGTAGGAAGGTAACCCTAGAAGGGGAGGGTGAAAGGGCGAATAGCGTCTCCGAATCTATTTTTACGCCCAGGTTCAATAGGATCTATCCGGAACCCGATAAGACCAGTGCAATTCTAAATACATGTATTAGTCTTAGTTCAGCCTGTAACCCCCCCCCACACACACACACCAGTGGTAGTGAACGCTTGCCTCTCCAAACGCTGACGGCCCTGCCCATATAGCCACGCTGACCCCTATGCACTGTCTCTATACACATCAACAGTGCTAACCATAACGTTTTTTTTACAAATAAAAAGTAAATATCTTAATGGTATATTATATGCTGACATTAAACCTGTCAGAATATAAATGGACCAAAGATAATAAAAAGATTTGGTAATTTGGCTTCATGGTGTGAAACCAAGTTTACAATTTGACGTTGATGGATGTTTCTTTATAAGCGCAAATATTCTTCTGTGCTTTGTTAGGGACCAAATACACCTTTTCCCTGTAGCCACGGTAACACCATTTCCCTAGTAGCCACACTGACACGTTTTCCCTACAAGCCACACTGACACCTTTTCCCTAGTAGCTACACTGACACCTTTTCCCTAGTAGCCACACTGACACCTTTTCCTTGTAGCCACGGTAACACCTTTTCCCTAGTAGCCACACTGACACCTTTTCCTTGTAGCCACGGTAACACATTTTCCCTAGTAGCCACACTGACACCTTTTCCCTGTAGCCACGGTAAAACATTTTCCCTAGTAGCCACACTGACACCTTTTCCCTAGAAGTCGCGGTGACACCTCTGCCCTAGTGACTAGTGCACCCCCTCCCACCACAAACACACACACACACTGTCAAGTAAGGACCGTGAGAAGAAATGCCAATGAAAGACGTTTGATTTTCCGTGCCGCTATTATCAACAACAGCAGACGGCTGTCTGGGCGGACGACACGCTCGCTATTTAATCTTTCTCGTTGTTTGTTGAATAGTTGCAGTTTAGTGGGGGATAATTCGTCAACTAACTCGGCCAACACTCGGCGACGGATTACATCTTTTAAACGGATAGGGGACTCGTGAAGCGGTTTCATGTAACTACACATCTTCGCACCGCGAATATTATTATTATTGGTAGCCACTATTAAGCTTTATAGATGTTTGCGTGTCAACAGTGTGTTGATAGAAGCTGATATATTCTATGTGAAAATATCATATGGTGTGCATAGTCCAGACTTTGATGACATACTGTATACTGAGTTCTCAGAACTATCATTGAAATAAAGATCGTCTGTGAACAGGGAAGATTATGTTGACACATTTTTTTCCAGAATTTCCAAAAAAAAAAATATATTTTTAAAAGAATTATTCCTTGACAAATAATCGGCGACTGAACCTAAAAGATTTTTTGTACGTGAGTTGTAATTTGTGAAAAGCCGTACGAGGACTTGTGTGAATAATCTTGTTGAACGGGGCAAGATACGTAGACTTGAAAAGAAAAAGTTTATGTGGAATTATTAATTTTACCAGAAGGACTAGTTAAGGACGTGCAACATGTAAACGTATAAAACAGGTAGGTCTGTATATTGTGTGAATATAGCAGAGTGAGGTGGACTTATATAAACGTATAAACAGGTAGTTCTGTATATTGTGTGAATATAGCAGAGTGAGGCGAACTTATATAAATGTATAAACAGGTAGTTCTGTATATTGTGTGAATATAGCAGAGTGAGGCGAACTTATATAAATGTATAAACAGGTAGGCCTGTATATTGTGTGAATATAGCAGAGTGAGGCGAACTTATATAAACGTATAAACAGGTAGTTCTGTATATTGTGTGAATATAGCAGAGTGAGGCGAACTTATATAAATGTATAAACAGGTAGTTCTGTATATTGTGTGAATATAGCAGAGTGAGGCGAACTTATATAAACGGATAAACATGTAATGTGTAGGAACAGAGCATTTAAAAATAAGGGAGTTAAATCATAAATGTAAAATTTGGACAAATGTGTGAATAGAGAACACTTTGGGCCATTCATTTTGTATTTATACAGAAACACTACTTATAGAAGAATTTAATGCAGACGTAATATGTATAAGAAAAAGAGTCATTTGAAAGAAAATATCTTGTGTTATATTATGTCAATGTAGCTATATAAAGTATTATATTCATCGGTTGTCTAGAACCTAATTATGTAATTTGTATGCATATAGCAATGATGGCCAAACTGCGGCTCCTCTGTTTTAACATTGCGGCTCGCATACATTTTATTAAAGGTATGTTGCAAAGATTACTGGGAGATTTCCAATCCAGGTTTTTTTTATCCATATGACTTCAATTGTCAATAGGGTAGGGCTCTCAGCATTTTTTTTTAGTATAGAACATAGTTATTTGGACTTCCAATGAGAGCAGAATTTTGTGGCCATACATTGAATTTCAATAAAACATTGTGCCGTGAATGGCAGCTTTCCTCATTTAAAATTCATACGCGTGCCATTTCATTGGGGAATCGATTTAATTTTACAATTAGTCTTGTATAGTATAAGTTGGAGGTCATGTTCATAACGATATTTTGTCGCCCGTGTGTCTTATGGAGGTTTCACAAAATCATACAAACTTTCATATCCTAGGGGGGCGGAGGGGGGTAAGGCAGAACTTATACAAACAATGCAGAAAATCGAACTTAATATCCCACGTTTATAAGTCCAAGTCATACAAATTCGGGCACCTTGTGTCATTGGAATCCCCTTAATGTCCACCTGGCTTTCCTTATACACCGCTGAGACGAACTTTGGGGCCCCCAGCCCACCCTCACAGAAAAGGACCCCGAGGTAAGTCTCTCCTAAATCTTCGTCTTTCAAATTTCGGAGGGCGTCCTGTTCTCATTACGCCCCACCCCCGCCGCCCCTCTAAGCGATTTGGTTAAAGCGATCAGTGTAGTTAGTGACCCCCCACCCCCTCCATCCCCTTACGCTATCAACTCTAAGAGAGTACTTGATGTTTTATTGCGCTCACGACCAACGTTAACCTGCGGTATCACGGGGCAGCGGGGATCGCTTCAAGGAAGCTCCGCTTTATTATCAGCTTTAGTTTTATAGTTAAGTTACCCGAGGCTTTATGGACTCGTTGGTGTTTTAAGGCTGCGGGGCCGGCGGTTCTAATATTATTCCGTCCAAAGTTCCCTTTAAGCTGCGCGGCCACCCAGATAGCTGACCGACACAGCACAGCAGTTTAAAAATAAATATACAGCGCGGTAAATTTGTTACAACATTGATCAAAATTGGATGCTTTGCAACTTTGCACGCGAGTTTGTTTGTTTTTACTTTGCACACAGATCAATGAACCTTGGATGGAACATTGGTTATATCCCGGATTCAACCCGAGGAGAGTGGTAGATTGGATGAACACTGATAAACCTTAATATTCGTAGACATATGCTATAACTCACCAATTTGGAGGGGGGGGGGGCGATTGTTGACACTGTCTGAACCTGGCAGTGGCACAACTTTTTGCCGAGTGCTCGGGCTATTCCCTGAATGTACTGCACTATATTTCAAATTCTCTATCCTACCACCCCGCCCTACCACTACCCGGGGTCGAGCCAGAATGAACGTACGTTCAATTATCCTTTAAACTTTGTTTAGTTTTTTACTTCTGGTTTACACCAAGGAGGAATAATTGTAACCTGGTTTACACATGACGATATAACTATAAGAGAAGACAAGATGATGCGTGTAGTGAATGGGGGTGGGCGATAGGGTGAGCCAACGATTGTCAGCGTCCTTGAAGCTCGTGCCAAAATGTCTCACCTGCCGGATCACAGCACGCGCCGACAGACGGCGAAACAGACTTAATGGCGGCAGACAGACGGTACAACAGACTTAATGGCAGCAGACAGACGATACAACAGACTTAATGGAGGCAGACAGACGGTACAACAGACTTAATGGCGGCAGACAGACGATACAACAGACTTAATGGAGGCAGACAGGCGATACAACAGACTTAATGGAGGCAGAGAGACAGACGGTACAACAGACTTAATGGAGGCAGACAGACGGTACAACAGACTTAATGGAGGCAGAGAGACAGACGATACAACAGACTTAATGGAGGCAGACAGACGGTACAACAGACTTAATGGCAGCAGACGGACGATACAGCAGACTTAATGGCGGCAGACAGACGATACAACAGACTTAATGGCAGCAGACAGACGATACAGCAGACTTAATGGCGGCAGACAGACGATACAACAGACTAAATGGCGGCAGACAGACGGCACAACAGACTAAATGGCGGCAGACAGACGATACAACAGACTTAATGGCGGCAGACAGACGATACAACAGACTTAATGGCGGCAGACAGACGGCACAACAGACTAAATGGCGGCAGACAGACAATACAACATACTAAATGGCAGGTGAGACAAAGGAATGTGTCCATCTACACACGAGCCCGAAACGTTTTTAAAAAATAAAATTTGACAATTAGGTATTTATTTAACAATACACTTCTGCGCTGCTCTTTACGAAAATTATGCATCACGCTGACAAATACAATTTCCTTGAGGGAAATTATGGCTTAACACGCCCCCGTGTTGTATTGAGGCATGAGTTCAAAGCTGCAACTAAATCTGATAGGGAATAGTCCCGGGATCTGGAAATGCCCATTAGACGAGATCGTGTTTTAACATTCTGACATATTTTATTATGAGTTGTGCTTGAATGTGAACAATTCAATTTACATTTGATCTTGTAGTTCGTGGTGAGCAGCTGAATGTGTAGATGAATATGAGGTGTTGAAAATCGCTACTCTCTAACTATATTAACACCAAACGCACCAAGACGGTGACTCACTTATAAGAAGTTAAAACAAATGCGTCCAACACCCACACTGTTCATATTTTTAAACCGTGCGATTGAATAGACTTCCAAGGCGAGTGACTTTTTTACGTATGCATAAAGCGGTTAAGTCATGCCGGTACTCTCAAACACACAAGGTTTATTTTCTGTAGGATTCCGTTCTCCCCCCCCCCCCCCCGGAGTCGCGACCACCATGGAACTCATGAGGGTTAATTCCTGTGGCTGATTCTTTTTTTAACGTTTATCAGATGTAATCGATTAAACAGCCAGGGAAACAGATAGCCGACTGCTTGCCTGCCTTGTCTGGCTCATGGTCCCACATGGTCAGCACATCTCCCAAGGTTGTGACCTAATTTAATTTCAGCTCAACCCCTGACCATGTCATCAGTGAAGGTTGAGATTCTCTGCTACTCCTGGATATTCGATGATCGACTTTTTCTTAAAAAATCGAATCGTCTGTTCCTGATGTAGCCGTAGTCGTTTAACAAACGACGATGATTTGTGTGTCCTGGATGTAGTCGTATTTGTTGCACCAATGAAGTTGTCTTGTATGTCTTGCGTGTATACGTCTCCGTTCAAGAATTATTTCTTACTTTTTTTTTTTTAGATAGGTTGTTAGTCCCAGAAATTATGTTCATTATTTTTTTTTAAAGTAACCCCATCCCTCTTCCCAATGGCAGCAAAATCCTGCTTAACATTATATTTTGGATTCGTCGCTCCATAGTTCGGCAGCATTCATTGCTCATGAGATACCAGGGAATGCGTGCCTTTACTTTTATAACGTCGATTGTGCGACCAACAGAGATGTGCCAGATCGTCTCTTTTACGATTGATGAGTAAATTGATGACCGGTCTGTTTGTCTCTTTTACACCTGATGACCGTCACCTACTAGAGGTGTGCCAGTTTGTCTCTTTTACACTTGATGACCGTCACCTAACAGATATGTGCCAGATTGTCTCTTTTACAACTGATGACCGTCACCTAACAGAGATGTGCCAGATTGTCTCTTTTTACCACGTTTTTATTAGTTTGCTTTCTTGTCTGTCTTTCCGGGGCAAAAATTGAATTCCTTTTTTGAACCACTTCTGATCATCCAATTTTGATGAAATTTTGCATGCATACTTGATTCACATGACAATTTAATATTTCATTAATTATAGTACTCAATTCTACTTAATTATAGTAGAATTAAATTCTATTTTTCCTTATATGGAATAACTAATCAAATGTCATTTGAACCACTTCTGATCATCCAATTTTTAATATTTTGTAATAGTAATAATTACTAATAGCATTGTTAATTTGGAAAAAGTAACTTATGGCGACATGTCCTCGGTAGTATAGTGGTAAGTATCCCCGCCTGTCACGCGGGAGACCGGGGTTCGATTCCCCGCCGGGGAGGCATTTTACCACGTTTTTCTTAGTTTGCTTTCTTGTCTGTCTTTCCGGGGCAAAAATTGAATTCCTTTTTTGAACCACTTCTGATCATCCAATTTTGATGAAATTTTGCATGCATACTTGATTCACATGACAATTTAATATTTCATTAATTATAGTACTCAATTCTACTTAATTATAGTAGAATTAAATTCTATTTTTCCTTATATGGAATAACTAATCAAATGTCAATGATTTCTTGTGTTTTCCGGAAAATGTTTCGTTAAGCAGGCATGTAAATCTCAACAGACAATTTATGGGATTAGATTGTCTGTTTTGAAATTGATTATATGTTTAATATTTAAATGTGATCTAAATATAATAGCTTAGATTAATAATATATATATATAAAAGCTTTTTAAAACACCACGTTTTTCATTTGAACTAAAAAGTATAAAATAAAAATATTTTTAAAAAAGTTTTAAAGATACCACGTTTTGTGAACTAAAAAGAAGAAAATAAATTTTTTCTTGGGCTATGTTGGAACTTCCCTTCCCCTGGGCTGAGCCAGAACTGTTTTGTTGGATGCACATTGTGGACATTTTGTACATACACACTCTTACACACCAAAATATTTTCGAACTAAAAACGTNACGTTTTTAGTTCGAAAATATTTTGGTGTGTAAGAGTGTGTATGTACAAAATGTCCACAATGTGCATCCAACAAAACAGTTCTGGCTCAGCCCAGGGGAAGGGAAGTTCCAACATAGCCCAAGAAAAAAATTATTTTCTTCTTTTTAGTTCACAAAACGTGGTATCTTTAAAACTTTTTTTAAAATATTTTTATTTACAATTGATGACAGTTCACGTCACAATACACAATAGGCGATGTAACCCCCTTCCCCCGTACAGACTTGTGCATTTTTTAAAAGTAGCCATGCTAACAATAACACTTTAAAGAATAGACAGCCTGACCACGAGTGTCAACTTTCAACAATCAGTAGTGGACAAAATTATTGTATGAAAACTGTGGCTATCAACAGTTTCTATAATATAAATCTTCACCTGGGTTCCCTTTTAGCTGCGCGGACTGATGCCGCGCAACCGTTTTGAATAACCGCGCAACAAATTTTGTATAATATTGCACAAAGTATTGATGCTGTGCAACTTTGTGCATGAGTTTTATTTATTTAATTTTTTATTTATTTTATTATTATATTTGTTGCACACGGACCAACGGACTTAAAAAGAACATTTTAACCCAACAGACTGGGGTGATGTGTTAAATCTTGAGCTACCCCCGTTAGAGCGTGTAAACAACACACCGACAGTCACTTGTTCTGTTAGCCACTACCCATGAACATTAAACGTCTATCTTCACGTTCACGGCCAATACTTGGTACGCACGATGTATAAGAGACTGTGTGTGATTGAGACGGGACACGGCTGCAGGGGGTCTAATCATTGTTACATCATTAGATAAGTCGTTTACCACCAATGCTATAGATTTTCAACATCGACCCTCAAGGTCTGTCCACCCTCTGTTGTGCCGCTAAAAGGTAAGTTCTATCTACAGACATACTCACAGACAGACACGCATACATTCTCCGATTCTGTGATAAAGGCCCCGAGTACAAAGGTCTCTTTGAATACAAATAAAAGTGAGATCCACTGATATTTAAACAGCTTTGTTGACTACAACACTCAAGTGACGGCAAAAGATAACAGCAAAAGTAATTCTCGTCCCAACCATGATAGTTTATAGCAGGTACTTGGACTAATACTAATAAACGCGGGGAAATACGTACCCTTGAAAGTAGTTCATAACACAACAGTAGGGCTGTTTCCTAACAGAGCGGTGCCATTATGTGACAGGAGCTACTGGAGATGTTGATGTATGACAGGGTTTGGGGTAAAGTATTCTGTCACGTGAGAGGATTTGGTGTGGCAGTGTGTGAGATGGGAACTTGGACTGTCAGTGTGTGGTACAGAATGAGTGACCATTATGTTAGGGGATGGGGTGGTCATTTATGGAAAGAGATTGGGTGACCATTATGTAGTAGAATTGTGGGCCACATATTTCACTACATATTCTTTTGGCCTGATACTTAGACTCATAAGGCCTTGGCTGATATCTGGGCAACCTGCTTCATCTGCTGAGCAGTGCCATGCAAGACTGTCTTCACGTGGGACTTTTTTGCCTCCCTTACCTCCCCGGCTATGTCTAGCTATGTCTATTGTGGGCAACTAAGTCAGGGGATCGTGGAAGCACTGTTTGGAGATTGTAAAACCACTATGTTAAGTGGGTTGGTTAACATGTTTAAGGTATTGGGTGACCATTGTTTTTGGGCAGTGATGGCGAACCTACGGGGTTGGTTGACATGTTTAAGGTATAGGGTGACCATTGTTATTGGGTAGTGATGGCGAACCTACGGGGTTGGTTGACATGTTTAAGGTATTGGGTGACCATTGTTATTGGGCAGTGATGGCGAACCTACGGGGTTGGTTGACATGTTTAAGGTATAGGGTGACCATTGTTATTGGGCAGTGATGGCGAACCCACGGCACGTGTGCCACAGTCAGCACACAGAGCCTCATCAGCCGGCACGCGACTAAAATATTACCCCCTAAATCAAACCAGCTTAGCTAAAACCTCATTTTTGGGTTTCATTGGAGTGTTGGTACTTTGCTATGAAAACGTAAGTGGGTTTTGATTTGAAATTCGGGCACGCGGCCTCAAAAACTCCCATAGTTTTCATAATTCTGTTGACATGAATATTGTTAACAGTGGTCAGTTTATTATAGCAATGGGAAAAAAAACGGCGTGATTAATAAAGTATCTTAACAATGGTATCCAGATAACACACGTGTAACCGTCTACAGGCCGTCGTATCACACGACACAGTGTGCACCGTTGTCTGGTCCCCCGGGCCGGTGGTGGGCTTGATTAGATTAGAGACTGGTGTCAGCTCTAACAGTGAAGTCAGTGGACGTGCGGATAGTCAGTTTCCGGTGACAACACACCACTAGACAGAACACAACGTAAGAAAGTCATTTGTTTTATTGCTGTGCCTATCGTTCATTGACCACCCATAGTAAGAAAGTCATTTGTTTCATTGATGTACCAATCGTTCATTGACCACCCACAGTAAGAAAGTCATTTGTTTAATTGATGTACCAATCGTTCATTGACCACCCACAGTAAGAAAGTCATTTGTTTCATTGATGTACCAATCGTTCATTGACCACCCACAGTAAGAAAGTCATTTGTTTCATGGATGTACCTATCGTTCATTGGCCACCAAACGTTAGAAAGCCATTTGTTTCATTGCTGTACCTATTACTCATTGGCCGCCGGGGACAAGTGTTGAGGCACAGATGTGACGGTTTGTGTGTGCCCACGGGATCACGCGACAGTGACAGCTGTCCGACGTTGTTTATGTCGTGTCAGGTCGGATTCATCATTTTAACCCTGGCTTTTATTTCATGTACTAACATTTCAATTAATGGATCATCTGGGCCAGTGGTTCCCAGAACTTTTTTTAGGTAGCGACCCCATTTTATAAAAGCCATGTGACCCTCGACCTCCCTGAAATTTAAATAAGTCATTTTCAATAAAGGTTTTAAAAATTAGAGCAAATTGGCATTATGGTGAATATTTTTAGTCGACAGTTGGTGACCCCCAGAAAGCCAGTCGCGTCCAACAGGTGGGGAACCGCTGATCTGGGCTGTGCGGCGGGCCATTCGTCCCCTCGGTAAAATGTTCTCTCCCTTACATGTGTCAGCAGGAAGGTTTATTTCAATCAAATTAATTCGATACGTTTATATAGATGGATATCTTGCGACAGTCCTAGGTAGATAGATCCGTTTCATGCGCTGTGGTGGCACCGCAGTTACGGCGGGTCGAAATAGGCAAATCCACATCCTCCTTAGGGAGGAAACCCCTTGAGAGGCAGGACGGTGAGCCTCGAGCGAACTTAACCCTGCCCAGGCGGCCGCCTCTTAGAGGGGACCGTGTTGGGGGTGCCCTTGTCAGCTACGCCCCTCGGGGGAGGGGTGGGAGTTTGCCAAGAGATTCCCCAGCGGGACCTATAAGAGTTTTAGTAACTCAGGGCCTTTGATGCCATCTCAAATGACACATATAGATGGATAAAAACATTACGAATCCAAATGTAAATCTTTTTAACAAAATTAATTGATAACAATGAATTGAAAATGTATGTAGCGCTGGGACTGGGCTCACGGCGCTTTACATACAGATAATAACATACATGGTATTAAATAAACATTCATATTCTAACAACCACATAAATTACAGAACGGCACACATAAGCTACGTTTATCATTAAATGTTGTTGAATTAATTTTCAAAATCGAGTTTGAAAAGATATATGGTTGATTTCTATAGTACGAAATACGAGTCGGCCAGAAAGAAGCACTTATTATTTCCCCCCCCCCACACTTTTATTACGTCATTGAACATCACAGTAAATCTCCAAACCCACATGTAGTTAATAGTATACATCTTTGAGTTCCGGGAATTTACAAATAAACAACAACAAAAAATGCGAAGTAATTCTCGGAAGCACAAACATGAGAGAAGTCGTGGTGCTGTTCCAAGAATAATTGCAGACTTTCTTCACCACAATGAAATTATTACACTACAAGTGTCAACTATAAAAGTCCCCTCGGTCACATTTGTCGGAACAGCAACTGCAATTACGGTAAACATAGAAATGTGGCTAATGTAGATGTTTAAATAAACGAAAAGGAGGCAATCTTGCATTGCTCACAAACCAAGTTCCAATAATGTTAGATATTCTATAGCGTTTCAATACACCGTCTCTGAGTATTGTGGCGTGCAAGCCAACAAACGTATGTTCCTAATCACTAAGTGAACTAAGTGTACCTTGGAAAAAAATCGACTTTATGATTAAACTATGATAATTTCTAACTGTATTTGATACCCCTATCACTGACTATCACAATCATGACTAAACTATGATATTTGATACCCCTATCAATGACTATCACAATCATGACCAAACTATGATATTTGATACCCCTATCACTGACTATCACAATCATGACTAAACTATAATATTTGATACCCCTATCACTGACTATCACAATCATGATTAAACTATGATATTTTCTACATGTATTTGATACCCCTATCACTGACTATCACAATCATGACTAAACTATGACTATCATGAGACTAAATGCCTATGATCTCTTGTCTCCCACCAGACAATGAAAAGGCCGCCGAGATTATCTCTGACTATCCCTGTCCCTGACCATCCCTATCCCTATTCCGGACTACCCCTAACACTGTGACTATCTGAGACTAAATGCCTATGATCTCTTGTCTCCCCCCAGACAATGAAAAGGCCGCCGAGATGATCACCAGTTCACTCAGCCAGCGCCAGGACCTGGTGGAGGGTCTGGACGCTGACGCCATCCTGGACTACCTGTCCCACCACGGAGTCCTTGACCCTGCTATACTTGTCGGCTTGGGTGAGTGCAGGACCTGATGTCAGGTCTAGCCAAGATTCTCTAACAATATCACCTGAGTCAGGCCCATTAAGAGATTTTATTTTTGTCCTACAAGTGACACACTTTTGTACCTGATTGTACAGTCCCATACCAATCAGATGGAGTCCTTAGCCATATAAGATGCAAACAATTTTTATAAATTAAAAATGAATTCTTAATAATCAAATGTTTTGTAAAAATTTCTTTGTAAATTAATTGATTCAGCTATTCTTATCACAAATTTTTTTTAAAAAAAGGAATGAATGTGGTAAATGAAATGTTTGTAATATTGCCATGAAGAGTATGTCATTGTCATGCTCAAAGTCTGAGAACTGCTAGCCCCACAAGAAACAGAGACAGGATTGTTTATTAAGCTTAATCTTAACTTATCTTAGATATACAGACGCTCCTTCTATGCAGAAGATAATTGCGTCCACAGACCATGAGAGATGATCTGTTAGCTTAAGGCATCTTCCTGATAATTGATGTATGTGTAAATACATATTGAACAGTTTGACTGATACTGATATTTTACAAAGGATAAAAAAAGGAATGCTTATATGATATGCCTCCTATTTATATTCCTATTGAAAAAGTGTGCTGACATTTTGCTTAGTGCAAACAAGATGACCACTGATGACTTAGCAATCTCAAAGACAGTACAACAAGATAAGATGTGATGGTGTAATAAATTTAAGAAATCCTCTGGTCAATGAGCTTGTGTGTAAATAGATCTTGAACAAGTGAACTGATATTTTACTTAAGTTGAGAAGGAGTGCATTATTGAAGTCCCCGTGCACTAATGATGTCCACATGTACTAATGATGTCCCCCTTGTACCTTGTACTAATGATGTCCCATGTACTAATGATGTCCCCGTGTACTAATGATGTCCCCATTGTACCTTGTACTAATGATGTCCCCTTGTACTAATGAAGTCCCTCATGTAAAAATGATGTCCCCTTGTACTAATGATGTCCTTCATGTACTAATAATTTCCTTCATGTACTAATGATGTCTCCATGTACTAATGATGTCCCAATGAATTCCCCTTGTACTAATGATGTCCCTCGTGTACTAATGATGTCTCCATGCACTAATGATGTCTCCATGCACTAATGATGTCTCCATGCACTAATGATGTTCCCATGTTACTTCCACTTCCAGATAAAGGATCCAATCCCAAGCAGCGCAACTCCACGATTATCAAACATGTGGAGGAGCATGGCACCACCGCCGTGGCCTTGTTTATCAACGCCCTGCGCCAGTCAGGACAACTCCACCTGGCCAGTTCTCTGGACACTGAACAGCGCATCAAACCCGTGTCGGGCGACGGATACTTTGGAAAAGACAGGCACAAAGGTAAACACACCTAGTTAGTCAACCAGACATTGGCTCATTCTATCTTCAATATGGAGAACGTCAATAAATATTTTACAAGTTAAAAATTAATAAAGGAGTATCCAAGCCTCTACCAGTCCTTGTCAAAGACCCAAACTGGATGGCACAGTCAGTTAGGTACAGGACCACCACACCAGTGGTCTGGGGATCAGATCCCATCAACACCAAGCCCATCCCTGTCACCAGTAGTCTGGGGATCAGATCCCATCAACACCAAGCCCATCCCTGTCACCAGTAGTATGGGGATCAGATCCCATCAACACCAAGCCCATCCCTGTCACCAGTAGTCTGGGGATCAGATCACATCAACACCAACCAAGCCCATCCCTGTCACCAGTAGTATGGGGATCAGATCCCATCAACACCAACCAAGCCCACCCCTGTCACCAGTAGTCTGGGGATCAGATCCCATCAACACCAAGCCCATCCCTGTCACCAGTAGTCTGGGGATCAGATCCCATCAACACCAACCAAGCCCATCCCTGTCACCAGTAGTATGGGGATCAGATCCCATCAACACCAAGCCCATCCCTGTCACCAGTAGGCTGGGATAAATAGACTTGCCATGAAACAAATGATGAATAGTAAAAACCATGGAGTTTTCCTTAACCATCTTGGTTGAATGCAATAAGAAATGGTATGGTTTCTATGTATTGGAAAATAAAGAAGTTTAAGTTAAGCTAGCCAAAAAAAAATGCAAACTAGAAATTCTGAAATTATAAAGCATGCTCTAATGGATGATAAAACTAATGTTATTTATTAGACATACCCTGGTACTAAGTGCAGGTAGAGGAATGTGAACATGATTGATTATTTTATATCATCACATATAGACTAACCAAGGGGAATGGGATTATACTTTCATGCTTTTGAATCTAAATTTGATGTGATCAGTGTCTGATACCACAGAGTTTTCTCCCCTTCACAGGTGAGGTCACTGTCAGAGTTGAGCTGGAAGCCCTGAAGATTCTTGCACCCAGGGAGCCGAGGACGGACAAAATTGTGGATGCCTCCCTTCTTTCATCGCCCATGCGCCACACTGGCACCACCCCAGTCGACGAGGGCGGGCCTCTGGTCAAAGATGACCCGGAGGACGACAAGGTCAAGCCCAGGTCCTGCTGGTGCTTCTGTTTCTCCAGGAAGAGTAAGGTGAAGAGGGCGTCCTCCCTGCCCAAGAGGGAGAGCGACAAGAAGAAGAAAATGGATGCGGCACTCAGAGAGGATGAGGCCTCCTTGCGGCACCCACCCGGAGACACTCCTCACCGGGCGGCGAGCCACGAAGGGGTGGACAGGAAAAATCCAAACGTCAAACCCCACAGGACAAAATCAAAAGAGAAGACCAAACAGGCCAAAGACGGTGGGACCAAAGGTGGGTCCTTTGAGGCCAACACAGAACCCGCCGAACAAGGCAAGCACCAAACAAAAGAAAATGCCAAAAAATCCAAAGTGACTAAACCAAAGGCAAAATCCTCAGGAAAATATGCGGTAGTACCAGATGGCAAAAACAGTCAAAAGCCAGGGGGGCTAGAATCTTTACCCGATGTCCAATTCAAAACAGGGAGAGATGAGGTGTTCATTCAAGGCTTGGCCGGCGGGGATGCTGTTGAACCGCCCCACAGCCGTAACGGTGTCAGCCCCCCGACATCACTGGGCCGTGGCGCCAAGGACAGCTGGGATCCCATCATCATGGAGTACGACCCCCAGCTTGAGCTGGTCAAGCTACGGGCAGGCCAGGAAGAGTTGTCCTCCCCGACGAGACAGTACGGCCAGGCAGGTATTATGTGCGAGCAGTGGAAGTCAAACGGGAGGCATTACCTGCAGAAGGCCTCGCTGCTGTGCAGCAAAATCATTGAAGAACTTCACACGGACATCATCAAATATTTCGAGCAGGACCGCGGGACGCTGGTCCTGGACGTGGTTTCGGACGGCTCAGCTATTCTAATATTTAACATATGCATGCTGAAGACACAGGTCAAGCGTCTGCAGCAGGAGGTGGACGATGGAAGTCTGATCACAAAAATGGAGGATATGTTTTTTTCGAAAGTGGATATAACCGCCTTTGATATTCGGGGAGTTAAGTTAAAAATTGTTCTGGACGACCAGCAAGCAAATACTGCTCTGTTGGAACTGTCCTGATTGGTTGGTGCTGTGACCAGCAAGCAAATACTGCTCTGTTGGAACTGTCCTGATTGGCTGGTGCTGTGTCTAACTGCTAAATGAACATTTCGCTGATAATGATTGAACACACTTCAAATGTATTAGACAATACCAGTACCACAAAAATATATTTGTTTTTGTAGCTGTAAAATAACTAAGACCCATGCTGATGAATTTAATGGTGGAGTGTGGAGGGGGTGAGGTGATAAGTCAAGTGACATGACATGACAGAGGATAACAAACTGTAACATGAGGAAAGTACCTGCGGATCAAGGTAAACACTGACATAAATTGACTGACATGGATAAACTTGTGATGTATACATTTTCTAATGAAAAATATTTGAAAACGACATCACAAAATCTATAATCCCATGGTGAATCATTTTTAAAAACTTTCTCTTTCAAAACTTTATTTTTTAAAATTAATTTTTATACAAAGTTTTACCCCAAAGAAGACATTGCGCTGATAAGACAATTGGCATGAAACTATCTCATCAACCCACTCACACTAGCTGAACAGAGGGACTTTTTGTTTAATGAAAATTTTCTGTTGGCCCTGGTGTTAATGAAAGTTCTTGGTGTAGAACAAACCACAGTAGAGTGTATTGTCCTTACCATGTAGACAGTGGTCAATGAAAGGGCACAATGTCCAAGATGGGATTTCAGATATTGTTTGGGGGGTGTCAAAGGGGGTTGGGCGGTAGGGGGGGGTCAAAGGGGGTTGGGTGGTAAAGGTTTGGGACCTGTCTCTTTTGATATTTGCCTTTTCATCTGCCCCACAATTCGATTCACTGAGAAGGAAATAAAGTAGTGCTGTCCTTTTTACTTGTATCACTGCATGATAAGGTTGATCACAAGGGATAAGAATATACCATCTTTGAACAGTATCAAATTATCATTGTCAAATGGATAGACCATACATTTGTTTAAATATTCAAAAAGTATTTGAACATTTTTTTTATTGTGTGCACTCAATAAGCATTTTAAAAATGTATTTATTGATTGTGTTCTTTAGCTTTAGAAAAAATGTTAGCAAATGATCACAGAGACATTCGTTTCACTAATTTATCATGATCCCTGCCTTAGATAAAGAATGTTAACATTTTGTTTGTCAGCTTAGCTAAAATAGCTCCATTGCTTTTGTGGGTTATAAAAAAGATTTCCTTAGTTTAGTATGTCTGTCTTGTCATTATTAAATAAATATATTTTTCCAAGCCTTTCATGTGGCCTTTCCTCCTCCACAAAAGAACTGTAAAAAAAATTCTTGTCTAAGAATGTGACTAAGACAATTTTTTTTAAAACCGAAAGTTTTGATGAATCTCTAAGGTTTTCCTTGGAGTTTATCAAGTCCCCAGATCCACAGCCAATTATTGACAAACTGATGCAAAGAGAAAATCTCATTATTTGTGCAAACGATTCCACAGACTAAATCCTTGAATCAAACATTTTAAGTATTCATGCTATGCATCAGGTTCCCTGCCTGCAAGTTGAGAATGATGTGGTTTTTTTTTACATCACATAAACTTTGATTTTTTAAGGAAAATCACTTTGCTTATATCAGTGGTTCCAAAACGGGTGTTCACAGAAACATTTATGAAACAAAATTTAGGTTTTTAAAAACTTTTTTGACAATGCAAGTACTATATTTTATTCCATTTTTTACTACACAATCGACAATTTAGAGAAAAAATGATGTGTTTGTAAAGTTAGTGTTTCAATCAGTTTTTTATGGCATGGCACATCTGAATTGAAGGATTTCAATGAACATCTAACAATAAAACCTTTATGCCTACAGCTTGGTGGAATTTCATATACATCTAATTATATATATTGTAAAATATCTCATTTATATCTTTGTCTAATTAATTCTGGTGTTTTAAGAAAAAAAATAGAACCTAAGTTGTTTTTTTTTTGTGGTTAGAATTCTACAATATACAATTTGCTTGATAAATTACTTTTTTTGTGTACACTAAAAAACTTTGTGAGTACCTTCCATGCTGTTTTATATATACATATATATAATGGGACTTGTGTCTCCACGGTGCTAATTTAATTTAAAGCATTTTCATGGTTGGAATTTTTAATGGGGGAAGGGGAATGTATGTTATAACTACCAGACCTTTAAAAAAATAAATATATGCCACTTGAGTCCATGAGAATTTCTGATTTGATGAAAGTGGTGTTTGACAAAATGTTAACATTTGAGACTTGTGTGGAATTGACTTCCCTTAATTTCAGTGTTTGTTTGCTGTACATAGTATACAAGGTGTGGGCCATGTATATTTATGTAATTTATATTAACATCAACAAACTAATGTGCAGTGAGCCCTACATCAATGAGAAATTACTCTCACATAATTTAAATTTTTTATGTGGAAATATCAAACAAAATATTTCAGTCATTTTACTAATAATTATGTACAAGTTTCTTATGGGAAGCTCTTGGATAGGGTAAAATATATCCTTTGGTGAGTCTTCATGTCTAACCAACCTTC
>MUZC01000191.1:858527-882030 GCA_002072015.1 Radix auricularia | reverse complement strand
CCCCCGCCCACCAAGAAACTATAATTTTTATGTTTTGGGGATATAAAGAATCTTTTTGTAAACCTGTGGTCTTTCATCTGTCAATTGAATCCTTGATTTGGCTGAAAATTTGTGAATACACTTTTTACATTTTAAAGGAGCCAATTAGAATTTTTAAAATCTTTTATGATGCCATTGGTTTAAAGTTTAAACAATATGCTGAGGGGTGGGGGGTGATAATAATAATAAGAGTTCTTGTATTGTATACAGACGTGCCATAGCCAAATTTAGCTGTGAAAGATCTGTCAATGTCTGTCAGATTGATGGAAAGATTATGGAGCATTGTTCATAAAGTCAGACCTGTGACAGCTTTCCCTGTCACGACAATTTTCCCTGGACGCTGAGTTGTGATGTGTGGACATTGTTTGTATAAGTGAGATAACTGAAGATAAGATACCAGTGATCAAAGCAGATCTGCATGGTATAAGTGAGATAACTGAAGATAAGATACCAGTGATCAAAGCAGATCTGCATGGTATAAGTGAGATAACTGAAGATAAGATACCAGTGATCAAAGCAGATCTGCATCAGGTAGAGGTGCAATTTTGGACCAGATACGTATTGTGGGTTTCGCCAATTAATTTGAGGTAACAGAGTGCCAAGTATGTCGACACTAAAGCCAAAGCACAACATTTACTTAATAGTGCTGGAAAGTGGAGGGTGATCAGATAGCCAATAAAATGTACATCCAAACAGGTCTACTGCAAATGAAAAAAACAAAAACTGTAGAGGAAAGAGAGATCAGGAGGGAAAGATCAACAAAAACTTTGTTAACCGTTTGAGGAGGTTTAAGGGCAAGACAAAATACTGGATGGATATGTAGGATAGGAGAACATGCTCGCTAAAATCCCTAATGTTGTGATCATTTTTCAATAAATGTATCTGCAATTACTCATGTCTTTTATGTATTTGAGCCAAACAGCTCTTTGCGACAATATTCTTCGTAGGTAAAATTAAAAAAAAAAACACAAGTGACTATCAGAAATTTTCATGAAGAGAATGAGGATGAGTGTCGATCCAACTATTAACAGACCAAATATTTGCACATGAATGATTTGTAACACAACTTACTCCACTAGGACCAAAGAGAGGCATTACATTGTTTCCACTCACTGTAACAAAGAATTTATGTAACATTAAAGACCAAGTCAAACAAAAATCCATTGCTAATGTCAGTGTTTGTTAAAGATAGGTTGTTTTCTCTTGTAGTTTTAATCTAACATTTGTAGAAACCAATGCATTTGATTGTAGCTACACATGTATAAATTCTTCATTTGCCATGTTCAGAAAACCATGCCTATGATTTTAGTGACAAAGCGTAAGGTCTTCACCTGCCATTTATCATTTGTAATAGTAAAACAATTATTGACACCTAGTTACACATGTTCCAAAGACTGGTATTTTCAACAATCCTTTCATTTTTCATGTTTATTCCACATGTGTACTCCCATATCCTCACACTGGTAGACTACCATACTCCCATATCTTCACACTGGTAGACTACCATGGTCCCATATCCTCACACTGATAGACTACCATACTCCCATATCCTCACACTGGTAGACTACCATACTCCCATATCCTCACACTGATAGACTACCATACTCCCATATCCTCACACTGGTAGACTACCATGCTCCCATATCCTCACACTGGTAGACTACCATGCTCCCATATCCTCACACTGGTAGACTACCATGCTCCCATATCCTCACACTGTTAGACTACCATACTCCCATATCCTCACACTAGTAGACTGACTACCGGCCCGCTTGAGAAAAAAACACAAATTTTTTTGTATGTGCTCATGTCCTTGCTGCTGCTATAGTCTTTAAGGATACGATTTTGAGAATCACTGCAGTAGTAACTTGTATATTCACACATCACTTGGGTATTAGCTCCATCAGCCTCTTGATATCATGTAATATTCATATCATTATTTATTATTGAATACCACACCATAAAAATGGCCCACGGATGGTGGCGCCAGCCTTTCAAATTCTGCAAATCTTTATTATGCATCATGAAATGTTACAGAAGAAACTAATGTCTATCCCAGCTTCCTTAAATTGTTAGTGTCATCAGATATTGTTAGTGTCATCAGATATTGTTAGTATCATCAGATATTGTTAGTATCATCAAATATTGTTAGTATCATCAGATATTGTTAGTATCATCAAATTGGTATGAAACAACTGGATTTTGTTTTCTGGACCTCTATCCTGTGCAGTCCAAATAGCACATAAAATTAACTGCAATATAATCTATTTGATAAAAGCTGTGAGCATGTTCAGTGCAATGTCCAGATTTTAACACATTCTGGGAAGACTTTACAAATCTAATGAGCTTGGGTCAACAAAAAATTGTTGTGCAGCTTTCTTTGGTTCCAATCAATCATGCCTTGAACAAATTAAAATCATGACAACTTGTAAAAAATTAACCAGCTTGCATTTTACAAGTGCCTCACATTGACTCATGCTTCAACATTGATTTACTTGAAAATGCCAAAAATTGTGCATTCTGGTTGGTTTGATCTTAAGGTTTTTCTGGTGTGATTAGAGAAGCAATGCTGGAGATATTCAGTACCCAATAAGAGCAGTGTTTAATCTTGGGTCAATATTTCAGCAAATATTCTGTCAGAAATGGAACAATATGATCATGTTAGACCAATGCCTGTCTTCAGATAGTTTCCAACTGTCAACTGTGGTTTAACTAATATGTCCTAAGTGGAACAAACAAAGCAGACAAAGAACAAAAGTGTTTCTAGATTTCAAACAACTTGACATTTAGAAAATAAAAAGTTTAGGTTGAAGCAACCAAATATCTTTGAGAATTTAAAAACAAAAGAGCTGGGGAAATAAGAATGGCGATTGATTGCCGACAGGTTTTTGACTTGTGTCACTGTAAATGATGTAAATAGTCTAGAATAGTGTCTTTCAATTGGACGGCTCTGTTTGTGCTTGAAGGCATTACCAACTGGTTGTGCATATTAGCACTGTAATTAGTTGTAGGTAAAACAATGAAGTTTCTACCATCAAAATATTCTCTCAAACAGTAATAAAATTAATTTGTATTTGTTAATGCAGGGATGGTATATCAAAGTCATTTTTATCTTTCTTTAATTAAACTGGACCAAAACAGTTTTTAAATCTGCCATTTGTATGTTCATGCCCCTAAATTAGTGCAGGGAGAGATCTTTGCACCAGCCATATTAACTTCTCCGCTCTAAAGATCACATCAGGCAGTTATTGATATTCCTAGGCCATACATGAAATCATATCTTGTAAACTGTTAAAAGTAATGAATAATGAGTGGAAGAACAATAGATGGGGGAAAGATGATCTCGGTTGAGACTCCTTAAACAAAAGAAGCCATGAAAATAATGATAAGAAATGGAATTACTGACATTTCAAATCAAACCAGCTGATTAGTTTTGTGTGCAATATATCCATGTATTTTATTTTTACAATATATATGTATGCATTATAATCCAGTTGAGTAGCTCCAGATTTTTCTGTCATATGAGTTTTAAATTCTTTCTTCTGTTTTTTTTATATTATTTAACTGCACTAGACTTGACCAATACAAAACTATACCGTTACCAGTGTATTATGCACATATTTTTTTCATTTGTCAAAACATACATATTTTTTAGCCCAAACTCTGGTATCTGATTTTATCAATGTCAACAGAATGTTCCGTGCCTGTGTCATAGTTACATCTATATCACATAATTATAAAGATGGGTCACTGCTACTTAGGCTAAACAATTATTCAAAAAAGGAGGACAACCNNNCCCCCCCCCCCCCCCCCCGGCCTATATTTATTTATTTTACAGTGGTGGAGGTACGAAGGATTTGAATTAAGATCACACTTGAATAGATATACTACTGAATGAAGATCACATTTTGAAAGGAAATTTTTTATGTAAAATGGGACTGAGTTTTACACATTCAGCTTTTTGTTATATCCTTTTAATAGTGGGGAGTGAGGGGGGGGGGAGTGTGATAACTGATGTGACAAACTTGTCTCTAGTATTTTACCTTCTTGTCCTTACAACAAAAGTGAAATGATAAGAAAGAAGGAGATCAAGAGGACTCCTACTAAAGAGAGATCAAGAGGACTCCTACTAGAGGGAGATCAAGAGGACTCCTACTAGAGGGAGTAACTCATTATTTTCTAACAAATTAAAAACCACAGCTAATCAAAATCAACTTTGATGTCAGTTACCCAAAAATTGTGTAATATCATTATAGTTCAAGTTAAAAGACTTGGCATTATTTAAATGATAAATAGTTCACCAAAACCCTGTCATCTGGGTTGTGTTTAATGTAACATGTAGTTGATCAAAGTGATGTTTGTAGATGACCCAGGTGATGGCCTCACAAATAACTGATTGGTTAATTAAAGAGGTATCAAAAAGTGACAACAAAGACATAGATGATTTGTTTGCTTTGGTAGAATGACTTGTGATTGGCCTGGTTGGGGGGGAGGGATGTGGTCTGAATGTGTTTAGTGTTTTGTGATTTTTTTTTTTTTTTTGCTCTGTTTATGTTTCCAAACATAAACAGAGCAAAAAAAAATCCAAAAAAAAAAAAATCACTAAACACATTCAGACCATTTCCTCCCCAACCCCTGGTTGGGGAGGAAATGGTCTGAATGTGTTTAGTCTTTAGTGATTTTTTGTGCTCTGTTTATGTTCGTAACGGTGAATCATCTATTTGAGGATCACATAGTTTTGGGGTTGTTTTTTGTTGTTTGTTGTTTTTTTTTCAACTTGTATACTAACTTAGTTTTATGAGCTTTACACAAATTTGATTTAGAATGCCTTTATTATTTATTTCATTTTTTATAAAGAACACAATAAAATTTTTCAACATAATAAAGATTTATATTCCATGAAACCTGTGGAGCCTGTTTATCATTTGTACAGTACTTCTATAACTGATTATACTGTAAGGTTGTCGGTTGTGAGTGCTAAAAAAATTGAAAAACAACTATTAAAAAAAAAATGAATAAAAATTTTCTTATTTTTTAAAATGTGTTGAAAAGTGGATTTAATTTGTGTCTTGTGAATAAAGCTTACGGAGTCAATTCTAATGAGAAGAGGGCCTAAAAATATATATTTACTCACATTACCTGCCTGTGATAAAACAATTGATGCAGGTACACAGGTGGTTTAATATTGTATCCCCACACTTCTGGTTGAAGTTAGTTCATATCAGAAAAATGGTAATAGTACTAATCACAGTAAATGATACGTTAAAACAGCGCAAGTTTGGGATATATTTATCAAATGATTCAGATTGATTAAGACGGATGTGAAGTTATAATTACAGTCTTCTGATGAATTTTTACAAATTTCTATCTTGGGATTACCGACTCAAGAATTAGGCTGCAGTTTAGTGCCTCAAATACTTGACAGAAGCTTACACACCAGCAGGAGATGTCAGATAAAGAAATTTAAAATGCAGCTCAATTTGTAATGATTTTTTTCCCTTGCGGATTTTAGGTTTTTTTTATTCATGTTTCAGAATAAAGTAAGGGTACTTGGCCTAAACAGTGAGGGCACTGTAATTAAGTCTTATTGCAAGCGTAACAGGAGGCAGCCATGGCTGTCATGAACTTCAGTAGTAAACATAACACTATATCTACATATATAAATCTCAGTTATAAAATATGCAACAAGAACATTTCCTAAAGTAACCAATGGCGATAGTGGATGAAAGCAGTTCATTGGCTGTTGAGATTAGAGACTAGTAGTACAGGGAAGCAAACAAAAACAAAGTGTTGAGGCTGGACTGAAGTCCTACCTGAAGACCAGGTTCGGGTCCATTCCGTCGTGGGTCACCAGCCAGGCGCCAAAGCGGAAGGCAGCTGCGTACATAAAGAATATAACACCTTGAGAGAAGGAGTAGGACAGGCCATACACATGGGCTTGTCTGATGTTTTCTCTGAGGTTGGGAGGAAGAAAACAGGGCAGGTCAGTCTATGACAATTAATGTGATGTGTGATAGCAAGCTGGAGACAAAAATGATGTCAGTACTTTCACTTGTAAATACATCACGGTTACAAAAGTGCTTGTAATGAGTAAAAAAAAAAGTTAAATTTTTTTTTTTCTATAATGCAATACTATGAGTCAAGAATGGTAAAAAAGATTTTAATGACAAAAAATATAGTTCATAAAACTATCAATGAATATAGTCAAGGTAACAAATTAATACATACAGACACCAACATAATAGTGAGCATCAGCAAAGTGAGAACAGCATTTAACCAGCTAAAAAAAGTCTTGAGCTATTACAACTTAGGGCCCTCGATAAAGTATGTCACGCTCGAGAGGGGGGAAGGGGGTGTAAGAAAGTGTGACAGTTTGTGACATCATGGTGTTTTATATTAAATTTTAATTATTTTGTTAATATAAAAATAAGTTTTGTTTGAAAGTGTGATGTACTTATGTACTTTGGGGGGGGGGGTCCCAAAATTTTGAGTGTGGGTAAAAATGGTAAAAAATAGCGCGTCGTACTTTATGGATGGCTCCTTAACCTCCAGACCAAAGTCAGGATATTCAACACTACAGTGCAGCTTGTCCTGCTATATGGGGCAGAAACATGGCCAATAACAGCAGCCAGTTCAAAAAAGTTACAAACATTTATCAACTCAATTCTCAAAAAGATTCTCTAAATCTGCTAGCCCAATGTCATCCACAACGAGGACCTCTGACAGTGCACACA
This sequence comes from Radix auricularia, assembly GCA_002072015.1. Taxonomy (NCBI): domain Eukaryota; kingdom Metazoa; phylum Mollusca; class Gastropoda; family Lymnaeidae; genus Radix; species Radix auricularia. Next base: position 875,257 of record MUZC01000191.1, on the reverse strand, counting down.
ACAAGAACCAGCGGAAGATATTATATGACAGCAAAGATGGAGATGGACTGGCCACACTCTCAGAAAGCCTACACCCAGCATTTTGAGACAAGCCCTCACTTGGGCCAGAAAAAAGATGATCCAGAACAACTTGGAGAAGGGCACTGGAGGCAGTCACCAAAAAGAGTGGCCACAGCTGGGGACAGCTAGAGAGATTTGTGAAGGACCGGGATGCCTGGAGAGCCATTATTTATGGCCTATGCCCCAGATGGTGATGAATAAATTAAAAACAACCCAGTACAATATTTGACATCCATTAAGAGAACAATTATAAATATAAATGAGCACAGACTAGGTAATTAACAACAGCCTATCACATGGCTCACTTGTATGGCTTCTGTAGCTGCTCACAGTACTGCTCATAGAAGTAGGGCTCCCTGGTCAGGGCTTGAACAGTTCGGATATTTTCAACACACTCGCTGGCTGTCTGTGAACATAGTCAAGGACATTTTAGAGACTCTATTTAAACTTCACAACTTGAAACATGTTAGGCTGCCATACACAACAGTATCTTTTGAAAAAACAAATACCCATAACATAGCGTGCATGGCTACACTTACTCAGAGAAAAACGGCGGTGTTAGGTCATGCTTGCCCTTCAGGATAAAAATATTTAGTTCAGTGTAGCCACCCTAAACCTAAAAAATTTTTTTTCAAAGTGGTCACGGCTGTATATGGCAGTGTGGAATTCCTGGTTCCATTGTCGCCCCGGCCTTAGACTTTATAAGACATATAATTCATCCTTTAATCAGCTTTTCTTTTAATAAAATGCTGCCTTCCTCATTCGCCAACAAAGGACAAAAGTACAAAATGAAATCAACATACTCAACCAATTCTAAAGAATTTCTCCTCAGTTTGCTTTCATTAATTTTTTTTAAAATGGAGTCAATAAGTGCATAACATTATTTACATTTTTATAATATTAAAAATGTTGGAACACTTGTCCAATCTTTACTCACCTCCTAGAAATAATTATTAAATCTTTATGTGTTAAAGCGCAATAATGCGCGCCTCAGCGTTATTACCGAAGCGCGGTTAAGCACGCCTCGATAGAACTCTCTTTAGAAACGGAATTAAAACTCTTCAGTGCGTGAAAGACGATGTATTTGATTTCTGGCAATGGCGGCCGTTTCCCTCGCTAGTGTTATGGCTCGATTCGCGAAGTTTTTTGGTAGTTATTACGTTTTTTTTTTTTTGAAGATGTGATTTTGCTATACTTTATCACTTATATGATAGTACTAAACTACAGGTAAAAATAGTTTTAAACTCAATATGGTCTTTTGGATACATAAAATAACCATTCTTAGCCTAAAAAATGAAGTCAGTATGAAAATAATAATATAAATGGATTTTACGCAATTTTTAAAATTTCATAACCAGTGATCAAAATTCAGGAAATTCTTACAGACTGAGGCGGAAGTTTTCCGAAAACCTCATGGCACATTAAGAGTTAAATTATTCATACTAATTTAATGGCAGCTTGTAATGTAATTTTTGTTTAATATTTAATTTAATTTAGAAATTGACTAAGTTATTTTTAAAAGACATTAAAATCTAATTTAGGGCTCCCAAACAGTTCACTGCTTTCATTGATACAGAATATAGAATAATTACTTTTAATATAAAACAAATAGTTTGTAATAGCTGCTGGTGTAGAATTTTAAGATTCCAGACTTCTTTGCTTCATTGCAAAAATATCTTTGCATCAAAATAATAAAATTTCATCTGATTGAAAATAAATTGTTATTAAAGTTTGGGAGTAAATGTATTCTTATCTGATGATGGCTCTGAGTATCTGTACTTACCTTGCCAGCATCCTCTAGAAGTTGTGAGTCTCTCTGCTGATTTCTTTTGAGGAGCTTCATATTTAGCATACCTGAGATAGAGAATATATTGAGATTTAATTAGTTGAATAGTGCACAAGTGATCCTTTCATTGATTTGATTAATTAATTTTTTATTGTGCATATGTTCATATTTAAAATATAAGCAATAAATTATAGCAAGTGAATTACAGATGTTATGAGCTATAAATACAGATGTGATGAGCTATAAAATACAGAAGTGATGAGCTATAAAATACAGAAGTGATGAGCTATACAATACAGATGTGATGAGCTATAAAATACAGATCTATTGAACTATAAAATACAGATGTGATGAGCTACAAATACAGATGTGATGAGCTATAAAATACAGAAGTGATGAGCTATACAATACAGATGTGATGAGCTATAAAATACAGATCTATTGAACTATAAAATACAGATGTGATGAGCTACAAATACAGATGTGATGAGCTACAAATACAGATGTGATGAGCTACAAATACAGATGTGATGAGCTATAAATACAGATGTGATGAGCTATAAATACAGATGTGATGAGCTATAAATACAGATGTGATGAGCTATAAATACAGATGTGATTACCTATAAAAATTCAGATGTGATATCTAAGCTATAAGTGACTATACCTGACAGAGCTAAGATGGGGACCCCAGCTAAAACAGCCAGCGCCAGTTTCCAGCCATAAGCAAAAGCAATCCCCAGACCTGCCCCCATGGATGTGATGGACTGGACGATCATGGCAAGACGGATACCAGTTGCCTGTGACCAGTCAAGACATGTTTTGAAATTATTTAATTGAAAATAAAAATAATTCTGAATAACCTTCATTTCAGACACAAAACATAGATAAGCGTAGGATGCAATAATCTTCTGTATAGAAGGAGCTTCTGTAACAGATAATATAATTAGTCAATAACCATTTTCCCTAATGGATGTAAAAGTGATATACAGCCATCAAGTCATTGGATATAATAGGTCATGTTATATCAAACAAAATAAAAAACCTCACAAAAATCAGAAGACTTGGACATTGCGGATGATTAACAAACTATATACCAGCATCAGGATAAATGATAAAAGCTGTGAACCATTCTCAGATATGTTAACAAACTATATACTAGCATCAGGATAAATGATAAAAGTTGTGAACCATTCTCAGATTTGTTAACAAACTATATACCAGCATCAGGATAAATGATAAAAGCTGTGAACCATTCTCAGATATGTTAACAAAATATATACCAGCATCAGGATAAATGATAAAAGCTGTGAACCATTCTCAGATATGTTAACAAACTATATACCAGCATCAGGGTAAATGATAAAAGCTGTGAACCATTCTCAGATATGTTAACAAACTATACACTAGCATCAGGATAAATGATAAAAGCTGTGAACTATTCTCAGATATGTTAACAAACTATACACTAGCATCAGGATAAATGATAAAAGCTGTGAACCATTCTCAGATATGTTAACAAACTATATAACAGCATCAGGATAAATGATAAAAGCTGTGAACCATTCTCAGATATGTTAACAAACTATATACTAGCATCAGGATAAATGATAAAAGCTGTGAACTATTCTCATAGATGTTAACATTTAGATCAAGACTTTCTTTCACTCTTCACCAACCTACATTTTTAATCATGGAAGCATCTGTTGCCAGCCTGGTGGTCAGGGCGCCAGTGGAATGTTTGGGGCTGTCAAAATATTCAACGTCCTGCCGCAAAATGTTCTGGAATGTCTGCTGTCTCAGCCGTTTGGTCAGGCGCTCGCCAGAGAATCCAAATGCAATATTCTGAGAAGAAAAAGAATTAATCTTAAAACTAATTTATATTTTAAGTGACAGAAATAAGTAAATATTTAATAAATATAAATGTAATAAATTAACTTTGCAGGGAAGGTTTTTGACACAAAATTAATGTACATACTAATATCCATGCAGAAGATTATTGCATCCTATGCTTATCCATGGTTTATGTCTATTCTTGCATTTTTATTAGTTTTAAATGTTTAATGAAGTGTTGGTTATCTTCACTCTTTGATCTTCTATCCTTTAGTGTTTCAAGGTTTAATGATTTAACTAGGGATGTTAACTATTAATTTAAATTTAATTGTTAACTTTTGAAAAATTAATGATAATTAATCGTTAATTTCAATTGCCAAAAATTTTAATTTATGGTGTTCTTCTTCTTCGTTCTAAATATATTGAATATTGAGTTTTTGCGTGCCACGAGTTTTGCGCCGATTGGCCGGTGGTCTCCGACTTCAGCCTGCTGTATTTTCTGAATTTGCTTCCATAGCCTTTGGTCAGCCAAGACCATCTGCAAGGCAGCAGTTGTGTTTGGCAAGTGATGCAGCGGTTACATGCCACGGCTGAGGGTTCCACGCATTACCCCGCCGCTTTATGGTGTCATAAGTAACATTTTTTAAACGTACTTGTCAAAAATCGAAATAAAACTGGAATGTCTTATTTATATGACATCTTTTAACCAAAAATGCAAACAGACAAGTGTATTGACATTATCTGGTTCAAGTGATGAGCGGGTCTTATTGACAATATAACCAGCCAAGCTGAACAATCGTTCACATAGCTTTAGATTGTCTCAGCTGAAGTTTCTGATACTGTAGTGGATGTTTGGTTTGCAGGTGATATGTAAGCAAAGTGTTAGAGCCATGGTAGCAATGTTCCCTTTAAGCAGCGCTGTCGCATAGATATTTGACAGACACTACGCAGGAGTTTAGAATCACCGCGCAGCAAATTTGGTAAAATATTGCACAAAAATGGAACTTTCCACAAGAGTTGTTTTTTTTAAACTTTGCACACTTGGACTAAAAGGGTAGGCAAACGATATCTCTCAATGGAGACAATAACGCATATCAACATTTTGAACATTCACCTCAGTCAATAGTTTAAAACCAAACTGTTCGTGTAATCGTCCGGATATTAGTTTATATTTATCTGACAAAATATTTTATTTTTTTACTTCCAGTACATTTATAAGTGGTGGGTTGATTAATCGTTAAAAACACTTTTAATCGTTACAATTTTTAACAATTAATCAAGAAATTAATAGTTAATTTCCGCAGCCCTAGATATAACTACTGGTGTTATTTTGTCAATTTTGAATATTCTTCAGTAATGAATCTAGTAGCTTTTTTTTAAATTTCTTCTAGTTTATCAATGTTTTCTTTGGTGGATGGGTCCCTCACAGAAGATGGCATTTTCTAATACAGGTATCACCAAAGTGAAGTAGCATTTTAGTTTTATATTGGTATTACATCTGTTAAAGTTTCTTTTTAAAAAGCCTAATGTTTTGTTTAATTTTTTAATTACTTCATTGACATAGGGTTTCCATTATAATTTATAATTTATTATTATTTCTAAGTATTTTGCATCTCAAATTATCCCCCTCTAGTAACCCTGATAATTACTCCCCCTTTGGACAAAAACTCCATTACATCTGAACCATGGCACAAGTTGTCCTGAGTTTATGTCATTGCAAAAGTTTTGGTTATGTAAACTGTTAAAGAGATATTAATTTTTTAAACAAGAAAATAGACAATGTCTGGCCTATTTTACAGGCAGTCACATGTTTGAGGTCAAATAGAAAAGAACTTCTGCTGCATGTTTACATATCCATTAATCATTTTGGATTTTATCATACTCTTTTCCCCTGTATACAGTGAAATACTTGGGCTAGGCATCCCGAATGATGATTTTTTAAGATTTCAACAGTTAAAAAAAAATATTAGCTTTGTTTTATCGATAAAATTTTTGCCATGTCTTGTCATTGAAATACAGTGGTACCCCGCTTAACGAACGTTCGGAGTATGTACATTTCGGTTAACGAACAGCCTTACTCTTGACAATTTGGTCCGCATAATGAACATTTTCCGGAGAACGTACAAAGTTAGAGCGAACATATTTTTTGATATAACAACAACAGTGAATGAGAAAGCTATTCCGTATTTTTCAAACGTGCTTCTAAAGTCAAAGAAACAAGTGACTCTTGACCGCTTCATGAAACGGGCACCTTCACAAGCAGACGAGCCTCAACCTGGCCCTAGCAGTATCAAAAAGTTGAGAAGTGGCGAGGAATCGTCTGCTCATCCTTCCGTTGTCATGGAGACGATTTCTTCTTCTTCTTCTTCTTCTGACGTTGACGATCCACCCAGTGGTTCGTCTCCACACTCCCTCCTCCATCTTCTCCTCCTCCTCAGCCACCATATGTCTACAAGAACATTCTTTGTTGGTAAGTGTTAATGCTTTACATTTACTGTTTTGTCTTATTCTTTTATTTATTTATTTTTGAAATGTATTCTTCAAATGTAAATTACTGTACCCTTGTCCTATCAGCTGTCACCTCAACCATTAATGTTGCTGCAGCTTCTGCAGTCGTGATTTATGCATTTATTTATTGCCTTATTTTTTCTTTATTTGTTTATATTTCTTCTAATAAAAATGTATTTACACTTTAGTTGTCATTATTTAGCAATAATATTATACAAACAAACATTGAAATGGGTGGGTGTGGGAACGAGAGAACGGATTAATCGCTATTTCCATTATTTCTTATGGGATTATTTGGTCCGGTAAACGAGCATTTCGCTTTACGAACTCTCTTCCGGAAAGGATTATGTTCGTTAAGCGGGGTACCACTGTATATATGGTTGATCTATAAATGCATTTAAATTGTAATTAATACATCTATGGTCTGTGACTTTATTTGTTTCAAAAGAATATGTTACTTGCGTGTTTGAAAAAGGGTGTGTTTCTTGTGTGAATGTAACATCATAATACAAACTTAACTTTTTTAAAATAAAATAAACTATGATTCTATGATACTGTTATATGGGATAAAGCAATTGTATAAAAAAATATTTTTTATGATCAATGATATTGAAATCTGCATTTAGAAAAAATAATTTTCTTTACACTTCTGATAAGCATGTATCAATAAATGTATTCTATGTTAAATTGAATGACAAAATAAATTATCTAACATCACCTATTCTTCTTTCCACTTACAAGAAATTTGGTAAAAATGTATTTCTAATGGGTCCACCTTTAAACAAATATAAACATATTTTCTTTTTAATCTTGGTTTATAGTGTCAATATCTGAAGAGCCTTGATTCAGTGCTTTGGACAACCCGAGTCCAACCATTATGGATATTACAGCCAGAAAGATGGACTACAGTTGGGGGAAATGCCCTCAGGAGCCACTTGTCTTTACACACATTTTTTTTTAATATGGAGAAACCAAACATAAAGCCTAAAAACCAATGCTAAATTATTTTTTTTACACCTTTGAGCTCATAAGTCTCAAAAAGTAGAAAACAATTAAGTTGGGCATTTGAAGCTAAATAATATTTCTTTTTTTTTTCTTCAACTAAACTACCCAACAGGCTACATGAAAAAGATTGAAGGGCATAATGCACCCCCTTAGTTTGAGACCCACTGATCGATACAGTAGCTGCTGAAAATTGTCAGTACTTACCTGAACAACATTGGCAATAAATGACAATCCACCAAGACCAATGAACATCATGCTCCAGAAAAGGCCCTCATCCAGCAGTTGTTGACCTGTTTCCCCAAACGTCTGTTGAGTTAAAAGCCACGATATCATTTAATGTGCAACAATTTTTCTGACTTCACACATTAAACCAAAAAAAGAAATGCACAGTGCCAACCTCAATTCGTAATGAAGTTTAAGCAAAATGAAATGTACATTAAGCAGACAAAAATTTACCTTAATATAGTTTAAAAGAAAAGTATCACTTTAAATGTGAAGTATATTTATCAGTTACGAGTGTCTAAACTTTTTCAACAATAAATTTTACTACATGTACTAAAAAATGCTTAAAATAAAACAAGTCTCTATTACTTTAAATGGAAAGATTAAACCTCAATGCAATTTTTCGAGATAATTTTTCTTAACTCAAAATAATCTCCACAACTCCCTACTGAGGAAAAAGCATTGAGACATTTGTACTCACAGTGATAATTTGGCTAAAAAATACTGCATAGACGGGAAATATGGATCCATTAATGATGGCTGCTATGCAACCGAAAAAAATGAATGGCCATTCCTTGAGATTGGACTTGAGCATGCGAACAAAACCTGGCTTAAGTACATCTAGCTCCTGATGGTAGATAAACAAAAGTAAAATATTTAGTAATTGAATATTATAAATGTAATTTATGTTGACACGTCATTTTTGAGAGACATTTCAAGCATTACATCCCCAATAACTAAAATCTGTAGAAAAGATGCGACCTTTGAACAGGATGAGTTTCATCACAAGGTACTGACATATTTTCTTTCTCTTTTCAGTTTGAAATTGGAAACCAGGGAAATATCACAACGCATTCCATGTGAGTTAGTTGTGTCTTATCTATGCAGACTTTCCTTCTATACAGAAGATTATTGCGTCCCACAGATCATGCCGGTCTGTTGGCAAGTGATGCAGCGTTCACAGGCCACGGCTATGAGGGCTCCACACATTACCCAGCTGTCTGTGTTTCCTTAACTAGTTTTAGGTGTCCATTCGGAGTTGACTGGACTCAAGCAACTCCTTGCCTTCTCAAGGATTCAAACCCGTGACCACTGGTGCACCAGCTGAGCGCGCATGGCACTGGACCACCGTGCCCATTTAGGTTTATTTTCACATGTTTGTCAATTGTAGAAGGTCACTTTGGAATTAAAGCAAATAAACATGTCCTTTCAATTATTGTACATCAAACCAATAGATGATGACATAAATAATGACTTGACCATTCACCCATAAACCTAAATTTCTCCCAGACACAGTTTATCACAAAATACTCATTCAATTCTAATTTATCAATACCACATTTTGAATATGGTTAATAGATAATTTCACTACATCATCATTATAATTCTACAGCTGACCCGCGGCAGTTACTAAATATTTATCGTGAACAATCCAAATAAATAGATCCTAGTATGTTACCTCAGAAAATCTACATATTGCATTGTGAGACGAACCCTCACTTGGAACCCCAAAGGCAAGAGAGAAAAAAAGGGTCAACCCAAAATGACCTGGAGAAGGGAACTGGAGGCAGACATCAAAAAGAGTGGGCACAGCTGGGGACAGTTAGAGAGATTGGTGCAGGACCGGGATGCCTGGAAAGCCTTTGTTTGTGGCCTATGCCCCAGATGGGCTGACAGGCAATGATTATGATGAGTATGTTCTATTTAAGAAATCTAGGCCCAGCGGTCTTCAAACTTTTCTGCCCGAGGGCCGCATTATCTGTATAACAGCAGTTTGGGGGCCGACTACCCACAGTTTTGTGGTAAACTACAGATAAACACTGTATATTTTTCGGAAATTGAAATTTCTCCAGGGGCCACATGAGAGGGCATCGCAAGCCCCATCTGGCCCGTGGTCCTCAGTTTGGAGACCTCTGATCTAGGCCAAGATTCAGCTCTAAAAATTCTTCAGCTCTTGTTACAAATAAAACCTCATTGACCTCTTTTTCTTCATCCTCAGAGAGACTTTTAGACTTGAAGAGAGTCACTTTCTTGGCAGGAGATTTTCCGTCTGCACTGTGCACTGATAGTTGACGAGACAAGTCAGGCTTGTGAGACAGCTGTCTGGACGGCGTATGCACCACTTTATTGGAGGCATCTTTAGCATGATGTGTAAGCTCTAGATGGTCTTCCCCTGCATGAGTTAATTAATTATTAAAAAATAAAATACAAATACTGTAGGCATGGCAAGTTATCAATAAGAATTCCCTGAATACAGCTAAGGAGAAAAAAAGTCACAATATAAATTATTTTACCAAGAATTATCCAAGCATTTATAAAATGAAATTATCTTTCTTAAAGTCAGTCATGTGATAAAGGAAAGGAGATTTCTGATATTTGTACATGAAAATTACATGTTGTATTTTAGCTTTACATGTTTCTGTATTTAATCACTATGTCTTGAATCAAAAGAGTTTAAAATTAAAATGCCTTTTATTTAAATTGTTTGGAGTTAAATATTATCATGTTTTAATTTTAAATAGTTCACGTTTAAAAATGATATAATTCATAAATTGTATCCCTAAGGTAAAAATTATATAATTCATTAATTGTATCCCTAGGCTAAAAATGATACCATTCATAAATTGTATCCCTAGGCTAAAAATGATACCATTCATAAATTGTATCCCTAAGCTAAAAATGATATCATTCATAAATTGTATCCCTAGGCTAAAAATGATATCATTCATAAATTGTATCCCTAGGCTAAAAATGATACCATTCATTAATTGTATCCCTAGGCTAAAAATGATATCATTCATTAATTGTATCCCTAGGCTAAAAATGATACCATTCATAAATTGTATCCTTAGGCTAAAAATGATATCATTCATAAATTGTATCCCTAGGCTAAAAATGAATATAAACAATGAGGTCAAAATATTTGCTATTTATTTAGATTTATATTTTTTAAAAATAAATATTATTTTAATGCACCTAGCTGAAATTTTCAAATTATTATTATTTTTTTTTTAAAGTGTAGAAATTAGTTGATCATTTGTAGCGGTGTCTTTACAAAGTCTGATGTGGTTTCTGAGCAGTTAAAGTGAACTGATTGAGTGTTTTACTTGCAGACCTCTGCATTATAGTGATGTTGTGCCTGTGTTATGGATGACATGAGCTAGTTACTTGCAGACCTCTGCACTTGTAGTGATGTTGTGCCTGTGTTATGGATGACATGAGCTAGTTACTTGCAGACCTCTGTATTATAGTGATATTGTGCCTGTGTTATGGATGACATGAGCTAGTTACTTGCAGACCTCTGCACTTGTAGTGATGTTGTGCCTGTGTTATGGATGACATGAGCTAACTACTTGAGAGGAGCTGGGCATGTCAACCTTCAAATATAGTGAGTTTTTACAGCTGACAGTAAACGCCAAACAAAGGTAAGAGAGAGCCAATGAGAATATTTTTTTTTTAGAAAATATTGTTTGTGTTAAACCTTCAATAGTTTGGATTCATTATTAGTGTAATACCATCAATAGTATGGTCTTATTATTTGTGTGAAACCTTCAATAGTATGGCCTTATTATTAGTGTGAAACCTTTAATAGTATGGTCTTATTATTAGTGTGAAACCTTCAATAGTTTGGTCCTCCCTCCCTGCAAGCATCTGTAAGGTGACCAGGTTGTAATAGGCTCCCTTTAGTTTCATGAGTTCTTGGTGCTGCCCCTTCTCCACAACATTACCACCCTCCATGACATAGATAACATCAGCATTTTGTATGGTGGACAGACGATGGGCCACCACCACAGTGGTCCTGCCTTCCCTGGCCTGAAGATATACAAACAACAAACAATATCATAACATCTTATGGAGCTGATAAATGCTATACATAAAGAAACACAACTGTAACTGGCCTAGGTGTGTTGGGTTAAGTTTTAAAAGGTCTTGATGTAAATAACTTATATGTAAATGGCATTTTGTCAAAATGGATCATAACTAATGGCTTGGGCGATATGTCTTACCAAAGTGATTTTTCTTGCCTTATTCCTTTACAACTTTTAAAAAACATGCATGGCAAGTCAACAACTGTCTCTCTCTCTCTTTATCTCTTTCTCTCTCTCACAAACCTTGTCAAGAGCTGCCTGGACGATCCCCTCACTCTCTGAATCCAGCGCGGATGTGGCTTCATCCAGCAACAAAATCCTGGGATCCCTGACCAGGGCCCTAGCAATGGCTACACGCTGCTTCTGACCACCAGACAACTGGGCTCCCCTCTCCCCAACAAGTGTGTCATAGCCCTAGTCACAGTTAAAGAAACAGGTTTATATGTACGAGTATGTACACGTTCTATAGCCCGTTTGTTCATAAGCTGACCCCCACTCTTTTGAAAGAGATAAGTATTTAAAGTGTATAACCAGATCACCCCCCCCCCTAACCAGTTGATTGCAATACCAGAAATCCTTACAGGAATGAGGCAGAAGTTTATTGAAAAACTTATGGGGCGGCTCTTCTTTTTTGTTCTCAATATTGAATATTGAGTTTTGCGTGCCACGAGTTTTGCGCCAATTGGCCCGTGGTCTCCGACTTCAGCCTGCTGTATTTTCTGGATTTGCTTCCATAGCCTTTGGTCAGCCAAGACCATCTGCAAGGCAGCAGTTATTATTTTGGCAAGTGATGCAGCGTTCACATGCCACGGCTAAGGGTTCCACGCATTACCCCGCCGCTTTTCACCCATTTGGAGCTGGGTGGAACTTGGGGACGCCCTAGGCCCCAGGAACAAGTCCTTGGCTTCCCATGGACTCGAACTCGTGACCATCGGAACGCTAGTTGAGCGCGCTTGCCACTCAACCACCGCGGCCCCTAAGAGTTAAAACATCACAAAAATAAATAAAATCTTTAAATAGGGTAAGTGCAGATGTTTAATAATACATTATAGCTTCTGGTAGAGCAGTCAAATCTTGTAGGATGTAGAAAATAACCTTGATGAACTACAATAACAACACCATTATTCAATATACATGCAGAAATGACCTCTGACCCGCTCATAAGCCGACCCCCAACTTTTCCCCCAGATTTTGTCCAAAATTTAGAGCAAGTATATAGGGTAGTTAAAAACCTTTATGATGTTAACTCCAATATCCAAGAGTCTCTAGTAAAGATTATAACTTCACAAATCAATCATCATAAATGATATAAAGTGTTTTTAACACAGAAGGTACAGATACAGTAATGTATGTAAGTACTTACTTTTGGCAGGCCAGCTATGAAATCATGGGCGTTGGCCATCTTTGAAGCTTTTTCAATTTCTTCCATAGTGATTCCTGGCCGCCCAAGTGCTATGTTCTTTGCAATGGACATTCCAAAGAGAATAGGCTCCTGGGATACAACCCCAATTGTTTTACGCAGCCAATGGATGTTGAGATCTTTGACGTCGACACCATCAAGAATAACCTTCAATACAGAAATAATTTTTTAAAAACACTAAAAAAACACCGATTTTTACTGTAAATCCTTTATATGAAACGAGATAGATTCAATATAATACACACCTTGCGACAGAACAGCATTGAAATTTACATGCTACATAGACATATTCTAAAATTTCATTAATTTAATTACAGTACATTCAATAAATCTAAAATTTTGACAGAATGCATTGTGAGGTGACAAAAGTCTTTGAGCAAAATTTCAGCTCAATAGGATCCTGAGAAGTGGGTCATTTTTAACTTCTTTTTTGCCACAACAAGAGGGTGAAGTTAATACAAAGGATTTAAAAATGGGGACTTATCAAGTGATCCAATCACTGAGACACTATTTAAAATATAAGCTTTCCTTCCATAAGTGAAATTCGGATAAACAAGCAAAAACTCGAATAGGTCCCTACCTTTAAATATCTAGGGGCTATAATATCCGATAAAGGCTCAAAGCCAGAAATTCTTGCCAGAATGGCCCAAACAACTGTAGCATTAAGCAAACTTAAACACATCTGGCAAAGCAAGGAGCTCTCCCTGAGATCAAAGATTCGACTAATGCGCTCTTTGGCGATGCCAGTCTTCCTGTATGGTTGGGAGGCTTGGACGCTCACCGCAGACCTTTAAAGAAGAATTAATGCACTAGAGATGAGATGTTTTCGAAAGGTACTAAACATCTCCTACACGGCGCACATCACGAACAAAGCGGTCAGCGATAAAATAAGTGCTGCCATTGGCCCTTACGAGGACCTTCTCACCTCAATTAGAAAGAGGAAATTATGACGGTACGAACACGTGACAAGATCTGGAAATCTCTCAAAGACGATATTGCAAGGCACTGTCCAGGGAAGAAGAAAAAGAAGCAGACCAAGGAAGAGATGGGAGGATGATATCAAAGAGTGGACCGGCCTGTCATTTAGCTACTCCCAGAAGGCAGCTCAGAACCGTGACACATGGCATGAGATAGTGTGCAGCTCAAAATGGTGCCCCAACGACCCAGCGTTGGGTTAAGGGACAGTTCAGTTCCATAACTGCTTCATTATATATAATCCTTCTTTCAGCAATTAAAAATAATTGAAGACCCTAGTGCTAAAAGGACTTAAGTCAAATTTTCGTCAAATTCAAACTAACCAGTGAACATTTAACATCTGGTTTAGACCAATCTACCGTATAAAGTAGAAAATAATACAATGTTATAAGGTACACAATTTTTCAAAGCCTAAAAAATTAAAATGCTTTCATCAAAGAGACAAAAAATAAATTAAAACTTCATTCTCTCAAAATACGTAATTTGTAACTTAAGTACTATTAGCATTAAGCTCTTTAATAGGTCAAATGTAATGCACAAAGATATTTTAAAAAGTGTCAACCTTTCCCTGATCAGGATCGTAAAACCGCTGGATAAGATTGACAATGGTGGACTTCCCACAGCCACTGCTGCCAACAAGGGCCACCGTCTGACCTGGCTCAATGTCAAGGTTGAAACTCTTCAGAACCTACAATGTGGGATGGAGATAAAACCACATCATCAATCCAAATGGTTGGAGTGCATTTTGATTTGTAAGAACTGGATTAATTTTTTTTTTTTTTAAAACAGCTCTGAAAGTTAAATAAAAAAGTTACTTTGTATTGAGGAAAAAAACTTCAAATCTCCCTTGACATTCAAAACAGGTCTTTCCACTTTATTTTTTTAATTCAAAACATCTCTCTCACTAAGGATTCAGTTTTAGATATATTTCTCCTTCCTAACATACACCAATGGAAATAGCCAGTTTCTTATATAATTATATATATATTACAGACACTCCTACTAATGTACAGAAGATTATTACACAACTGGTTATTGTTTCAACTGAAATTAAAGGGCAAAAGTTTAAATCTCTGAGAGAATAAATCTAGAGACTTACTTACCTTGACCTCTGGACGTGTGGGATAAGAAAATTCAACATCTTTGAACTGGATATATCCATTTACCGCAGGAGGCTTTTCACCACTGGGGTCAGACGAATCAATTGTTGGCTCCTTTTTAATTTTTTTTAAAGGTAGGGAAATAAAAATGTAAAAATATTTAAGAGTTATTTGTCTGACATTTTTTGTTTCTAGTAAGGGTTAAAAAAAATTATAAATTCAACAACTGCTACACACCTATGTCTCAATAATTTAGCAATAGTTTAAATGGTGGTCCATGGATGATAGGTTGAGAGTTGACTTAAATGGTGTGTCCATACATAAGTTAGAAATGAAACGCTTAAAATTGAAACCATGCCCATCCCTACATCTTTAATGATAGTGAAGACAGTTCCTCCTGCCCCTTTGGCTGTCAGCACCGATGTGATGTGGGGCGAGGCGCTCCCCAATGCAAAAGATCCAATCATAACACTGAAGAAAACAGCGAAGACGTCGCCAGGCGACAAACCTTCCTTCCCCCCACTGCTGTTGTATTCATCCACTTGAGTTGATCCGAACCTGGCCGAGATAAAAACAAATGGAGGATATAGAAAGTCATTGATTTTGATTGACATCTCTTTAGCTCACTGTTCAAAAGTAGCCATTTTTTTTTCAAACTGTCTTCTCTTAATTATTTTTTTAAAAGATTAAATAGACAAGAAGATGTTTTCTATTTTTATAAGTGTTTTAAATTGTAATCCTACATTTGAATCTTTTAATTTAAAATATAGCTTTTAAAGGGTAAATAGTTATGAAATGTCATTCTTTAAAAAAATATAAAATGTCCCTTTTACTCTTAAAAATTTAATTTGTGTTTTATGTCTCATTAAACGTGAGAGCTGCCTTGCTAAGAGCAGGCTAAAAAAAGATTTTTTACTACAAGTTTAAAGTTATAGTACATTGTGGGTATAACATATAGTAAAAATCATAAATGTATATTTTTACTACAACCATCCTATTTTAAAACAAATAACAAAAAAATTTCTCATCTGTGTACATTTGAATAGTTCCACATACTATTGGTAATATGTTTATCTCATCCCAAAACTAGCAACTGAAACATTTTTCATATGTCAGTGATATAATTTTTGTCTGCTATGAGCAACTGAGCAATTTATTGGCAACAGCTTAGAGACCATTACATCTTTAAGGGAAGTAACTACTTTATGAGGCTCACTCTAACCCTAAATTACACAATGTGACCGTTTGGTTACAAAGCGAAATAATTATTATTTCACTACTAATTGATTAGTTTTAAATTTTTTAAAGTGATTCCCCTTTTATTTTAACATGTTTTGAACTTTTATCCCGGAGAACTCTTCTCTTAGACCGTTTTGTATTTTTGTAAGAACGACTTTTAGAAGATCACAGTGGGCTAAATTACTGTCTACTGAATCTAGTAAGTACAAGTGTTTATTTTTTTAATCAAATAATGAAAATTTCTGTTCTAAAAAAATATAAATGATAAAACTAATGTTTATACAGTAATAATGTAAGCTTAAGTTTGATATTTGTCATCATTGTTTGATAATATATGAAAAAAATGTTATGTTACCATATGGTAACAGTGCGTCTATGTGGTTGATTTTTTTCCTGTAGTTTTTCTTGTTGAAATATGACAACTTACTAAAGAATAAATCTTTATAAGAGATACAATTGTTTTATTCATAAAATATTTATAAATATCTAATATTTATAATGTTATCCTATTATACTTTTATAAAATTATCAAGTTTATGATCTGTAAATAAATTAAAAAGTCTTTTTATAAATAGCATTATTAGAAGTATTTGATGATTATCAATAATATACAATACATTTTTATGTATATATATATATTTTTTTTTTTTGGTTACATTTGATAATTTTTTTTTTCCTTCTGTAGAATTCAAATATCAATGTCATGGATCCAT
>MUZC01000191.1:847761-857952 GCA_002072015.1 Radix auricularia | reverse complement strand
ACTATTTTTATCATCCTAATTATCATTTTCAGCATTATATTTAACATATAAATATGTACTTGTAATAAAGTTAATATTTACACTTGTTTGTGTTCAGGATTAAATCATCATCTATCAAAATTATTATTGTTGTCATGTTCTATTTTATTCTGTTTTTATTATTTTTTTTTACCATATAGACGCATTGTGACCATATGGTAACATACCATCAAAATCAAAATTTGATAAAAATACTATATTTTTCTTCCATATAATGTTTATATATGTCCAATACACATATAATATCTAGTCAAATATTTTTTTTCCCATGAAAACCTAAAAGAGCGTAATAGAGGGCTAAGATTAACCTTTTCATTCATTAATTTTAAAAAAAAAATCATGTTAAGCCTGGTCCCTTTTGGAACTCAGGACGTGTTAGCGCATTTTCGTATTATGTATCAGTACTTATGTTAGATATCAGCATTATGTAGTTATCAGTAATTGTGTTTAGATTTTAGACATATTTTTATGAATTTTCTTGTGTAATGAATATACCTGAAAAAAAATTATTTAAAAGTCATTTCTTGACATTTTAAAATTTTTTATTTTCTCTTTAATCTAACTACAAGTGGTTTGTGGTCACTGAAATAGGACTCATAAATGAAACATTCTAAATTGTAATCAGCTAATCGCCCAAATACTCCATCAATTGTTGTTTGATAGATCGTAGTTGCCAATCTTGGTGAAAGTAGTTGAATGTTGAAGCTTGTTTCGAAAAAGTTTTCAATTTCTGCCCCTGGGCCGCTAAGATCTTGATTGAAGTCACCACAAATGATGACGTAAAACTCTCTAAACTTTTACACATATTCTAATGACGTCAACAAAAAAAAAACGAATACTTTTGATAATACTAAGACTTCCGGCAATGGCGGCCGTTGCCTGCGCCAGTGTTATCTCTCGATTCGCAATGTTTTTTGGTAGTTTTAACGGGGTTTTTTAACGGATCGAGTAACTGAGTGTTGATGCACAAATGGCAGGTCAGGACATACAAAAAACATATATACATCATGGGTCTAGGACTTATGGATGCTGAGATCTAGGGTGATGACAGACGGACGGACGGACAAAATGGGTGCAATAGCGCATTCGACTTCTCGAAAATGCGCTAAAAATTATTTTCTAAAGTAAACAATTCAAAGCCAGAGACTTACATTTGTATAAAAAGCTTAGCATTTGTTAAAATATAGACTGAATTTTAACTATGATTTGTAGCTGGAATAAACTTGTGACAAGCTTCTTTAGCGGCCACCACCAATGTTCCCTCTAAGGTCCTTTGGTCCATGTGCTATGTGAAATAACTTTTGTTATAAAGTTGCAAAGAATCCATTTTTGTGAAATATTTTACAAAATTTGCTGCGGAGTAATTCAAAACTGCAGCGTCAGTCAGATATCTGCCCAGCCACGCAGCTTAAAGGGAACATCGGTCACCACAATTTATCCAACTACTACTTACCAAAAAGCCAGGCCATAAGCACAAAACATGATAAGAAATGTCAGTCCAATGCTGAGCCCAGCAAAAATTGATTTCCTGATTCCAAGTTTTTTACTTTCCTCCAAGGCAACTGAGTACCTAAAAAAAATGTACATCAAATAATTAACAGACTGGAAGATTTAAAATGTTATAATTTAGAATGAGTTGGGATTTTTTTTTAAAAATTATTCAGTGTCTTATTTGTGATTTCTACTTTTTTTTAATTGGAAGAAACCAGATTCTTTATGTCAATACTAACTTTAAGGTCTCTTTTGAACATTTGAAACACTAAAACTATGTGCTCACACCGATTTAAAAAAGGAGCAGTGTAAAAATTGTTCATTCAACACAGCAAAGGCCTGTCATTTGTAAAATATAACTTTGTTCCTTCTGTGAATCAAATTAAAAATGTTTTTTTTAAAAACTCTTTACATGGTAATAATAAATGTTTTTAGATATATTTGCATTCTAATTCAATTAATTATTCCTAATTGATCTGTAGCAACTTTCATGATTTTTTTTTCAAATTAATCTCATCTGATTTTTTAAATTCTGGGTTTTAAAAATAAGGCATTTTTGTCCTTAACTTCTAAAGCTGTAACCACCCAAGCACTTGTGTAGCATATACAATATACAGTATATTCAGCAAATAAGACAACTGGGCCTATAAGACCACTGGGCCTATAAGACAACTGGGCCTTTAAAGACAACTGGGCCTATAAGACAACTGGGCCTAGAAGACCACTGGGCCTATAAGACAACTTGGCCTATAAGACAAGACAACTGGGCCTATAAGACAAGACAACTGGGCCTATAAGACAACTGGGCATATAAGACAACTGGGCCTATAAGACAAGACAACTGGGCCTATAAGACAACTGGGCCTATAAGACAACTGGGCCTATAAGACAAGACAACTGGGCCTATAAGACAACTGGGCCTATAAGACAACTGGGCCTACAAGACAACTGGGCCTATAAGACAACTGGGCCTATAAGACAACTGGGCCTATCAGACAACTGGGCCTATAAGACAAGACAACTGGGCCTATAAGACAACTGGGCCTATAAGACAACTGGGCCTATAAGACAACTGAGCCTATAAGACAACTGAGCCTATAAGACAAGACAACTGGGCCTATAAGACAACTTGGCCTATAAGACAAGACAACTGGGCCTATAAGACAACTTGGCCTTTAAAGACAACTGGGCCTATAAGACAACTGGGCCTATAAGACAACTGGGCCTATAAGACAACTGGGCCTATAAGACAACTGGGCCTATAAGACAACTTGGCCTTTAAAGACAACTGGGCCTATAAGACAAATATCTTCCTTAGGGGGTTATTTAAGATTAAGGATGGCTTTACTTGCGCTAGCCGCAATGTTGTCTACACCATTGTGTGTAAGCGCTGTCCTTTGAAATACATAGGGGAGACGGGGCGGTCTTTTTCGTGCCGCATGTCTGAACACATTTGGGCAATTACACAAGACAAACAGTGTCCCGTCTTCCGACACTTCAATGGACGCAACCATATGGGCGTCAAGGACCTGACAATCACAGCCATTGTCTCATGCACAAACACACTCGGACGGGTCAGTCTTGAAAATAGATTAATAGAAAATCATGTTACACTCGCCCCACAAGGGATGAATGTGGTGTTCGCGTTTTGCCACCCCCCCCCTCTGCTTTCCTATATAAACTCGCTCTGTCATTTCTCAGCTTTACTTTCTTCGATTCTTTGGATTTCACCGCAACTAAGTTTCTTAATTTTATTTTTTATATTCGTTTTATTTGTGTATTGTATGTCCGTTGAAAAAGGCTCTTTGCTGAAACGTTAGCTGTTTTGTTACGTCCTGTTAGGCTAACCCTTACCTTGTTTACGTCTTCTCCATTTAATTTTTTATAAGCCTGATTGCAGTCTCACCCCTCATTTTGTTTACCTATAATACAACTGGGCCTATAAGACCACTCCCCTAATTTTCCTGTTATAATAAAGGTTTTAGTCTATTTTCTACCTGTCAGACCACCCGGCTTATAAGACGACCCTGGACTTTTGAAAAGATTTTTACGGGCTAAAAAAGTCGTCTTAGACACCTGAATATACAGTAATTTCATACTCCCTCACTTTTTTATTTCACGGGAGTGTCCATTGAATGAAATGACTGTCCGAATACAAGACAGAACCTCCTCAGCTATTGCACCAGCCTTGGCATATTTCTCTTGTTCTCTTGCGCTGTATGTGGCCATGAGCTGCAGATTGAAATACATTTAAAATTAAATGTTATTAAATCTACTTGTAATCTTCAGTGTATGAATATTTTTCTTTTTAATTTTCATCAACTCTGATATCAATGATGAAGCAAAAATAAATATGTGGGACGTGGTGGCCGAGAGGTAGCGCTCTCGACTGTCATACCGATGGTCACGGGTTCGAATCCACACGAAGGTGAGGATTTGCTCTCGCGGCCTGAGGAGTCCCCGAGTCACCCAGCTCCGAATGGGTACCTAACTAGACAATAGTTAGGCGGCTGGGGTAATGCGTGGAACCCCTATAGCCGTGGCCTGTGACCGCTGCATCACTTGCCAACAGATCATCTCTCATGGTCTGTGGACGCAATTATCTTCTGCATAGAAGGAGCGTCTGTATATCTAAGATAAGATAAATATAGTCTTCAATTAATGATTTCTTTTAACAGGAAATTAAAGATCTTGATTTCCCGGTAATGTGAACATGGTAAACAAACGTCTGACTTTTTTTGAGAAATCAGTGTTACCTTTCCAAGTACAGCAGCACATATGGCTAAGATTGGTGTCAGTGACATCAAAATCAAAGTCATCTTCCATCCCTTTATAAAACCAAGCAGGAAGCCAGCTATAAACTGAGATAAAAACTGAATAGCCAGACCTGACTTATCTCCCATTCCTTCTTTCACTCGTTCAAGGTCACTGAGAATATTTAAAAATAAAAGATGAAAACATTTTTAAAAAATAATTAACTTAACTAACAGTGGATATCTTTGTCCATACTTCTTAGCCAATGACTACAACAAAATGAATGTTTATTTTTTAAAATTTATTTCTTCATTTTTTTTTTAAGTCAGAATTAAGACTGACTGTATCAATATCAGGATAGTCTTGAGACTGAAAGTCTTTTTTTTTTTTCATCTTGATCTAACCCCTAAAATAAAAAAAAATAAAAAAGACAATTAATGAATATAACTAACCTATGTCACATGTCTAATTCTAACCACATGAAAATAATGTTATTACTTAGATTACTATTTATTTTGGCAAGAAATTGTAATTTTTTATTTGAATTAATCAGACTCAGAAGTCATAACAGTAAATTTACTTTACATTTTATTTAATTTATAATTAATTTAAGGATAGAGCTGTTTTCACATAACTTCAGACTCCAGTGTCTGTTTTTTTAAACAGAAATATATAATATAAAATTTGGAACATAAGTATAAATCATAATTATAAGTCAAAAGTCACACCTTTTTGGCCTTGCCTTGACCCAAGTATTTGCCACAACATTTTACAAACTGTACTGTAAATAACTTAATAACAGAAAACTTACTTAACGTACTACTTAGTCTACTTATTACTACTAATACTTATACTATCTTAGACTAAGTTAAGACTATTGACTATCTAAATCTACTTACTCTGCTAATCTTGTTGTCAACTCTCCACTTTGCTGCTTGTCGTACCAACTAATGCTCTCCCGAAGCAAAGACTTGAAAAATGTTTTACGTAACTTTAATGTCTGCCTCTCACACGCTACTTGCAAAAATGCAATCTGGTGTCATAACAAATAATATATCATTTTACTTTAGATGTAATTTTAAAAACTACGGGAGCTTTGTGTCTTTAAAACTTTTGCTAGATCAACATCCGCTTTGCGTAACTCTTTTGCTTAAAAATATTATAAAATATAGAAAATCATTCATTTACGATGTACATAATGTACAGCCACTTAAAATGTAAATTTAATTGGTTAAATCTACTTCGATCTAGTCTACACGATATTGAAAATCTCTTACAATTTCTTTTAAAAAAAAAAAGTTTCATTGTTTCACACAATGATAAAGACAGTAACAACAAAGAATCTTGCGAGTTCATAATAATGATAAAGTACAAGTTATTAGCTTTCTTTTTTTTTCCTTCTGATGTCAACACACCCTTTATATACTGTATATATTATATATTTTTTAAATGATAAAATTTTAATTAAAAATTGTTTTAAAGATTTTGGTGACACATCGAGCCTGGATTCCACGTTTATAGATAAATATTTTCTGTTGTTGTCGTTTTGGTGGGGTTTTAAAACTATAATTTTTTTATTGGAACGACAATTGAAGGGCTTAAAAATCAACATGTCACGCGTGAGCTTGTTGACCCATTAACTTACATGAATGTACGTGGTCAGAAACACATCCAGGCCTATGTATGTGGACATGTAATGTGTGAGNGTGTTCACTTGTCCGTGTGTTCACTTGTCTGTGTGTTCACTTGTCCGTGTGTTCACATGTCAAGTGTTCGGTTGTCTTGTGTTCAGTTGTCTAGTGTTCACTTGTCTTGTGTTCACATGTCCGGTCACCGTGCTTGCACAACTAAACACGTGATGACCGATCGATATACCTCCGACTGATATTTTACACTGAAATTATTGTTTTCTTTTTAAAATTCCACTTATCACTCAGCAACTCTCGTGAGCGATCCGATTGTGAGGTGTATATTGGTGTCTTGATGACCGATTGTGAGGTGTATATTGGTGTCTTGATGACCGATTGTGAGGTGTATATTGGTGTCTTGATGACCGTTAAAACGGAAGACATGCAACTCATACAATGAGAGTATCGATTCCTAAGGAGAATATATAGAATGTATTATTTGAAATATCTGAAATACAGGGTGACACAAAAAATAATAGAATTCATTCGTACAGATATAATTTGAAGGTTGTAATCCTTTTCAATACTGGTAATAAATTCCAATCAATGTGTCTTAAATGGCATATTTTAAGGTTTTAATTACTCTGAATAAAATGTTGTTTTTTTGTTGTTGTTTTTTGTTTTTTTTTTTTTTTTTTTTTTTTTTTTTTTTTTTTTTTTTTTTTTTTTTTGTTCTTTTCCTTTCTTTTTTTTTCTCTTAATTTTTTTTAAAAAATTGAGTAACTCTTGGTTTTATTGAATCTTTAAAAGATTCCTTTTTGTGTGCGTGTGTGCGTGTCATCCATTATAGGCCTTGTCACTCTATGGCGGAAATCTATTAATAGAACTATTGGGGAATTATATATAGCTTTTGGGGGACGAATTTTATTTATAAAGAAAATTAATAAATGATTAAAGTCATTAAATAAATGCGGGTATATTGAGAAGAATGTATTTTATAAGCTATTTGTTAATTCTTTGTTACTTTAAGACAGCTTATTAGACCTGAATAAGAAACGATTCTTAATTTTGAAATGCTAATAATTTTTTAGAGCTTAATGATTCGATGCATTCATGCTTTAAAACATTGTTCCGCTAAAATATAATCTAAAAATAGAACATTACTCAATGAGTTATGACTTTTTTGGTTTTAGAAATGAGAAGGGCTATTATAAAAGGTAGTGAGTATAGCCTCGTCAAAACGACCCAATATGCGGCTGCATACGCGCTCGTCCACTTCCGGTTATTGCTGTTCTTAGTAACATTGTTTATAAAATGATGTTTTTAAAATTGAAGAGTTACAAGTATTCACTGCGCCTTTCATTAAACCTTCGATTCTATATGTGCATTCAAACAATCTCTAAAATCTGTCACTAAACCTAACCCAAAACCCTAAAAACTATCACTAAACCTAACCCAACCCTAAATACTATCACTAAACCTAACCCAAACCCTAAAAGCTATCACTAAACCTAACCCAAACCCTAAAAACTATCACTAAACCTAACCCAAACCCTAATAACTATCACTTAACGTAACCCTAAAGTCTATCCCTAAGCCTAACATCAAAACAAACCATTTAAAAAAAAAATCTTATTCATAATCAATTCATGTAGTATTGTTTGAAAAAAAAAATAGGCATCAATAAGAAATGGAACCCCGGACCTGCGATGTAGCGTACTGTCATACTATCAATATGACCACACAGCCACACATTCACATATGAATTTTTTAACCTTATAAAAAAAATATTACTAAGAATAGCAATAACCGGAAGTGAACGAGCGCGTATGCAGCCGCATATTGGGTCGTTTTGACGAGGCTATACTCACTACCATTATAAAAATGTTCGGGGTGGATCTCATCCGCACCAAATGTGCACCATAATGCAAGGACCCCATTGCTACGCATCAAGCGATTTTTTAAATAGAAAATACAAGCACATTCAGTACAAAAGAACACTTTTTTCATTTCTTAACAATTTCATCTCTTTATCGTTATGTCATTGTACTTTTATTTGAACAATGCGTGCTACTAATTTAATATCTTTTTCTACCGTTACAGTAACCCATTGCCCCATGCGTTATTACAAGGCTTGTTTGCAGAAAAACCTAATTCAGGTCAAAACAACGTGGCAATGGCAAGTTTAAGAAGTGCCATATGGAATCATTATTATAGATTTTGCATCTCTTCCAGTAATTTACTCCCTCAAAAGTGTCGCCTAGCCCTGAGCTACTTTAGTATAATTGATATGCGCGCAACGGTTAAAAAGAAATAAATAAGATGAGTGAAAACAAATATTCCCTAGCGTGTAGCATTGATCGTGGGCATTATCTCAGATGGGAATGTTTTAAGAAAGAGATAAATGAACACAGTCAACATACGTTCTTCCATGTAACAGTTATCGCTAGCAGTTGCTCCGATGGGAATGTGAAAATGATTTTCAGCCTCCAAAAAAACCCCGCAAGGTCAATGTTACCCGGACCATTGACGTCAAATTAATCAGACAGCATCTCGCCTGGTGCTTGCCTATGCGCATGTCAGTGCCCCCCCCCCCCCCCCCCACTCAAATCCCCTAATCTTGCCGTTCTTGCACCGAAGTTTTTTTCCCCGAGAATGATCTCTCAAGAAATATTAATTTTTCGTTCTATATTTTCCTCCCCCACGTGACGAGGGGATGTCGATCAGCCAGCTAATGGGAGGGAATCAATAATCACTAGCAATGTTGGCTTTGCGTGTCGGGCCAAATATTACTTCCCCTGACTGTTGCTGTATTGTGCCTGGAGTGTAAGTATGCAACAGACAGGGGGTTGGGGGAGAGGTAGGTGTGGATGAGTGGAGGATGACGCATGCCGTGCTGAATAGTAGAGAAAGACCTAAAACGACCCGTCTCTGGACTAAATGCCACACGACACATACGGTCATTCTGGTCACGTAGACCCCTCAGCCGACGCCGCGCGCCGAATACGCCGCCAAATTTTTGTCCGCCGAAAATCCGCCGGAAAATATGCGGCGCGCCGCATTAGCCGCCGAATTCTGTCAGCCGTAAATCCGCCGAAAAATGAACGAGCCGCCGAAACGTAATGTTTTTGTTTTCTTAAGTTTCATTGCGTTCCGTTTTAAGATCGATTGTATTTTTAGAATAACCGTCGCCGGAGGTGTGAAAATAAGTTATTTGTATAGTTTGTTTAAACCTAAATAATATAATCACTGATACAGTACTTGCATGTTATCTTTTTATTAAAATCTTAATTTATAAAATACTAATTAAAATAAATACAAATAAATAATTTAATTAACTTAAATTATCGTTAAGCTTTGTCGTAAATAGGCGACTTATTTTTACTCAATTATGGCTCAACGGTCTTCTACCTCTAGTCTACTAGCAGAAACTGAGAAAGGTAAGCCTATACTAACTATACTAATACTATACTATATATAATATAACTATATTAACTATATACTATAATAATTTATAATATATAATAATATAATTGTTTTAATTAACTAGATAAATACTAGTTTAGTCAATAACTGATGATTTTTAAGGGTGATCCTGAAGCTTTAGGACGTAAATGTTTTCGCTGCGAATTTTATTTTTTTCGTGAGAACTTTCATTTTAATTTATTAAATGCATTTATATATGTCATATTTTAGTTATTATAGCCCTAATTTGTAAGGCTTTTCAATTTATAAGGCTTTTTCGGCCCTTGACGCTTCATTATCGGAGTAGGATGCATCATTTTTGTCTATCTAGCACCCTGCTAGCCAGATTTTATTTACCTGGAACAACCCATGCTAAAATAAATTTAATGACTGAAGATGTATTTTTAAAAAAGTTTCATTTATCCATTTTAAGATTCTTAGAAGATCAATAAATATTTTAATGAAAATTTCATTTTTTATTTCCTTACTAGATGTTTGTTTCTTTTTTGCTTGTTAGTAATTGAGAAAATTTCATTTAACCTCTTGCTGTGACAAACCAGCAAGTAGAGTGCTAGATAAACAAAATGGATGTAACATACTCTACTCTGATTATGTAGCATCAAGGGCCGAAAACAGCCTTATAAATTAAAAAGCCTCGCAAATTAGCGCTATAATAGCTAAATATAACATATATAAATGCATTTAATAAATTAAAATGAAAGTTCTCACGAGAAAATTAAAATTTGCAGTGAAATAATATACGTGCTAAGACTGAAGGTTTACCTTTTTACGTTACACCATTTCTAATGTAAAA
>MUZC01000191.1:829039-843385 GCA_002072015.1 Radix auricularia | reverse complement strand
GCGCCCAAAAAACGGGGGCGCCGCAGGCGCCACGGCGCGTGGCACAATCTAGTAAGTAATATAATAGCTCAAGTGACTTAATCACTCAGTCATTGTGTCCGTAACTCTGTGACGTCATTTTTTGAGCTTATATTTTTATACAAGGTGTGCATCAGGAGGTGTGCAAAATACTTATAAATTAAAGACTCGCCGTAAAAAATAGTATATATACTATAGCTTATATTTTAAATTTGGAAAAGGGAACGATTAAAAACCGGAATGGAGGATTTATAATTATAAAATAATTTGTGTACATTTTATAAAATGTAATATTTCGTATTTATCAAACAAGGGTAAGTAAGTTGGGTTGTTGAAAAAAAAACTAGTGTTTATTATAATACGCATCGCACTACAATACAAAAATTCTTCATTTATCTTGGCCTCGTAAAACACATTTAATATAATGCTCATCACGCGACAGATTATGAAAAACAATTACAGATCGGGAATATATATTTTTTAAAGTATGGTCGATATAATACGCACCGCACCGCACGACAGGAAAATATCAAAGAGTTTGTTCAATACAAAACGCACCGCGACATTCTATTTACAAAAAATAGTACATGCTACTTAGAGATAATAATAATAATAATAATAAAATGATAATTTATATAGCCCTGTATCCCAGCAAGGAGCCAGGCTCACAGCGCTTTACATGGAAACAACAATACATATATAAATAAAAAGAAACATTCATAGCATATTAACTACATAGTTGACAATACGGTATACTCAATACATCAGCTACGTTAATCAATTAAAGAAATGTGGTTTTATTATTTTTGAAAATAAATTTTAAAAAGATGTGTCTTAAGTGCAGTCTTAAATGACTTAGCAGTTGAAATGCTACGGATGTGTAATGGAAGAGAATTCCACTGTTTGGCTGCACAAAAGGAGAATGACCTTTCGCCAAATGTTTTAGTTCTTATCTTAGGAACACAGAGATAAACTAAAAATTCATTAATTTTATTACAGAACATTTTATCCATGTGAAATTTTTACAGATCAGTGTCGCCACGAGTCAGCCTACAAAATTTCAGCTCTCTAACATATGGGGAAGGGGGTTAAAAATCGATCCAAATTTGTTTCGTGAAGCAATCAAGCAACCAGACGCCCGAGTTAATATAAAGAATTTAAGAACTGTAAAGGATCTTGGTGAAGCAGATTTGTGGTCTGTGATCTTGATGGAGCAGATTACTGGTGTATGATCTTTGTGGAGAAGATTAGTGGTCTATGATATTGGAGGAGCAGATTAGTGGTCTATGATCTTGATGGAGCAGTTTACTGGTGTATGATCTTGGTGGAGAAGATAAGTGGTCTATGATCTTGGTGGTGCAGATTAGTGGTCTATGATCTTGATGGAGCAGAATAGTGGTCTATGATCTTGGTGGAGAAGATTAGTGGTCTATGATCTTGGTGGAGCAGATTAGTGGTGTATGATCGTATGATATTGTTGGAGAAGATTAGTTGTCTATGATCTTGGTTGTGCAGATTAGTGGTCTATAATCTTGATGGAGCAGATTACTGGTGTATATTCGTATGATATTGTTGGAGAAGATTAGTGGTCTATGATCTTGATGGAGCATATTTGTTGTCTATGATCTTGATGTAGAAGATTAGTGGTCTATGATCTTGATGAAGAAGATTCGTGGTCTATGATCTTGGTGGAGCAGAGAAGATGTTTTATTATGGCACTCATAAAAACGTTGATTATGAACTGTGTATTTTGTTTTTGAGCCAAGCGCATTCATTTTATTTCTTAAAGATTCATCTCAATAAGGGCTAAATATGATTTTTAATTTTTATTTCACGATGATGTGGTTTCTAGTTACAAAGTTGTTAACGCCAACTAAGGATGGAAAAACTTCAGGTGGGACGCGGTGGTCGAGTGGTAGCGCGCTCGACTGTCGTACCGATGGTCACGAGTTCGAATCCACGCGAGGATTTGTTCCCGGGGTCTGAGGAGTCCCCGAGTCACCCAGCTCTGAATGGGCACCTAACTAGACAATAGTTAGGCGGCTGGGGTAATGCGTGGAACCCCTATAGCCGTGGTCTGTGACCACTGCATCACTTGCCAACAGATCATCTGTCATCCTCTGTGGACGCAATTTTCTTCTGCATAGAAGGAGCGTCTGTATATCTAAGATAAGATAAAGTTTTCAAGATTATATAAAATTAAATACACAATAACAGATTGATAAAGTCAGGGGAGGCTACACTCGATTTTGTTTTAGCCGTCTTTGATTTTTTGAGTTACGTCTCTTTACAAAAATTTTTAGTATTGGAAAAATGTAATGGAAAAGTTCACTCGCTGAAGCAAAGAGAACTAAAACTCTCTTAATTGGGACCTGGCTAAATAAAGTTGTCAACCGTTCATATCCTCGTCAGCGATGTGTTCCTAGACGGAAAAAAAGATACGACTGACCGCTTTGGTGACGTGTATGTACCTGTTTAAGGTTAAGTTAAGTCTCGTTGACCAGTAGATGGACCAGGTCACGTCTAAAACCATTCCGGTCAGTTTTTTTTTTTTTTTTTTTTTAAATTCAACTTGATTTTCTCCACCCTCAAGTCCACTTCATTGAAAATAAAATCAGACTCCATTCTAAATACTTGGCCAGTGGATATGAGACAACAACCGCGCAGTCATTGGATGAGAGACAACTGTTAGTATATCTTGTTGTTTTTTCTTTAACATTTGCCCACAGAAATAATGTTCATACACCATCCCTTACATCCAACATCCTGTATACACAAAATTCAATTTATTCAAAAATATATTCATCAAACATTATTTTCATTCGTCATCCTTTTTTTTTCAACATCCTCTTCATCCAACATCATGTTAATTCAACATCCTGTTCATCCAAAATACTACATTCCGTACTTCCGTTCAGTTCACTAAATAGTGTGTCCGTTGATTTTATCCCTATCTACAGTATTCTCTAGGATTGCATCCACATAAACGATATCCACACCGATTGTATCCCCGTCAGATTTGTCCAACCAAACGGTATCCAAGCCGATTGTCTCCACATCAGATGTGTCCAACCAAACGGTATCCACACATATTGTATCCACATCAGATTTGTCCAACCAAACGGTATCCACACATATTGTATCCACATCAGTTGTGTCCAATCAAACGGTATCCACACCGATTGTATCCACATCAGTTGTGTCCAACCAAACGGTATCCAAGCCGATTGTCTCCACGTCAGATGTGTCCAACCAAACGGTATCCACACATATTGTATCCACATCAGATGTGTCCAACCAAACGGTATCCACACCGATTGTATCCACATCAGTTGTGTCAAACCAAACGGTATCCACACCGATTGTCTCCACATCAGATGTGTCCAACCAAACGGTATCCACACCGATAGTATCCACATCAGCTGAATCCAAAATGACTGCATCAAAAACCAACAGTGTACAAATCAGTTGTATCCAAACAACTGTATCAACAACAGTGACAACAGCTGTATCCACATTTGTAACCGCACAGCAAGGCAAGCGCTGTTCTTCTTTGTGTTGTATCCACTATTTGTTTTAAAAATCTCAAATTTCATGAATTCCTGCACATGTTTATCTCTTTCCGCCGGTCCCCCAACCCCCACTCCCCAATCCACCCACCCCGGATAACACAAACTTCCAGACGGTAAGTCAAATACTTAACGCAATTCGCGCCGTTGCTCCAGAGCACAGATGGCGTTGCCGCGCCTTCAGTCGCACGTGGTTATGTTTTCTCGTCCCCCGTGTTAATTTGGCCACGGCGCCCCCGTGCATACCCCCGACGCTTTTGTGTTGACGGTTTTATTCTGTCACGTGTTACTTCAGATTGGGTAAATTTATACATCACACTGTGGAATCTATTAAATACAATTATCAGGGGGGCCCGAAAAACAAGAATTCTGAAATCAATTAAAGCATAAAGGAAATTATTTGAAATTTAGAAAGCAAGGCACGCTGTGACTGTGGTTAGATGATGGAATGTCGAGGAATGTTCATTTAATGATATAACTCAACACAGTTATATAAAGTCCCGTTATTTTTTCTCGTCCGGAATTCGGTCGTGAAATGGGTTGTCTTATGAAGCCAGGAAGACCAACACTCAATCAACAATTAAAACTCTTGTAAAAAATGCAAGCAAGACGTAAACTACGGATAATTTTCTGTGTATAAAAAACGTGTGTAATAGAAGAGATAAGATAACTTGGTCCTCAAGGCGAGCCACTCGTGTTTTTCCATTCCGGTATGTTAACGTCATCGTTTCCAAAACAGACTGGTCAGTAGTGATTAGTAATAAAAAATATATCCTAATCGAATTGGTGTTGTTTTTTTTTGGTTTTTTTGTAGAAATGAAAAATTGTGATGTAGAGGTCATTGTTTTAAGCAACTTTTCACTTTAAGTTTTTAAAAAGTTAACATTCGCTGGAAAAAAAATATTGAAGAATAAAAAAATCTTAATTCTTGTATGAAGAGACAGAATAAAGGTTTCAGTGCTTGTGACTGAATGCGATCTCGCGTGTAGCAGTGATTAACCCTTGTTCTCACATTAGTTAGTGCAGACCCAGTCTCGACTTGCCGATACTTCCGTCCAACATCTGGCAACACTTCAGTCCATCTACAGTGGCGACCACGGACACCATTCCCTGTGGGCGTCGGGGAAAATAAGTGATTTTAAAAATGCCACTTGTTTTGTTTTAATAATAAATTTAATCAAATAGAAAAAATTCTCAACTTTGGAAATGGAAAAATGTGAAAACTTTTGACAAATTTGTGAACTTTAAAAGATTGTGAAAACTTGATCTTCAGTTTAAATGAGAAGTCATTTTGACAGCGGCTGGGTCAAAACGAGTGCACCAATCAAATGTCTCTGATATCGTTCTGCTAAAACTAATATCAGGCTAACAACAGCAACAACAAACAAAGAAAAAGAAAACCACCCAAAAACGGGCACTGTTGTTTAGAAATCTCCGGCAGATTTCAAGAATTCATTAGTTTAGGAGGTTTTTTCTTTTCTTTTTAATATAAATTAACATAAATTGCAACCTTTTTTTGGCGGCTGGGTAGCGAAGTCAATAGCGCACTCGCCTCCTGGGGAACCATGGGATCTAGCCCACGCTAAGGCCACAAAAAAAAATTTTTTTTTGAATGACTATTGCTAAAAAGTCCTCCGCTGACCTGGAGAGAAGATGGAAACATTAGAACCCCTTACGACCACGAGGTTATGGGCACAAAAACAATATTAATAAAAATAACTTTTTTAAAATGCTTTTTAAATAGCACATTTTAACGCTTCAGTTACTATAATATACAAAAATTGCTAAATTGAGCAATTTCATCCATTCTTATTTTCCCTGTATTATTGCTAAACTAATTTTTTTTGTATAATACCAGATGCTGAATTGTGTAGCACCAGAACGTATTACTTCACTTATATCCGGTATTATTTGTTCACCAATGGAATGAGGTTTTCTAGATTAAGTAATCGTTAACGAAATATTGTAAGATGCAATAAAGCCATTGCCATCTTGTCTGATTGCTGTTGAAACATTTTCTAGCGGGATCATATGTGAAACGGATTGTGTGGGGGCCCAATCTGGGAAGGGATAAATATAATAAGTGAAAATTAAGATTTTGTAATAGAAAATAAAGTGCGGGGCCCTCTGCGGCAGCATAGGTTACAGTGAATTTAAGACCGGCCCTGATACCAACCATAGTGAGGCCTCTTGTTACTACTATAATATTGCCACTCACCTATGACTCTCTGATGTCTTCGGTGTGGAGTTCTTACATAGAGCTTCTGACTCTATTACTTCGTGCTGGCTGGCTGTGTTTCTTTAAATCTTTCGGAAGATAAAATTCACCTGCAGATTTTAAATGCATGAAAAGAATATTGTGGCGTTCATCGGCCACTGGCATTATATTTTCTGCCACCAAAAATACATAAACAGTAGCCGTAGTTTTAAAAATGTTTCAAAGTTGGATGTTAATGTGTCATTGCAAATACGCGCTTACTAACATCACCTCCACCCACCCTCAAACACACTGTCCTGTTGCTGCTTCCTTCCTTTACAAAACAGAACTCTTGCCTTGCTGAGTACCCAAAAATCGTGAGCCCAATTTTAAAACCTTGTTTCATTTTATTACATGGGAGGTTTATTTCTAATTTATGAATTTAACGCATTCACTTTGTTTGGGCAATTATTATTATTATTACTTTTTACACTGACTTTCGATGCTTTTCATTGTGTAAGTATTTTAATCCCACGCACTTAGATGGCATTGCTAGACGGACACATCAGCCTATCATAACACACGGGACTTTATTGATATGCTGATGCGTCGGCCGTCTGTCCATGTTTTATTGAATGAAAACATCAGCTTTGATGAACCAATCTGTAAACACATACATGAATAGTTTCACCGACAGAGCCTAACGGCCAATGTAGCTTTATTGTCTCGGTAACGACCAAAAATATAATTCTCGACGCCTTCGTCTAAGCAAAATCATTCTCTGGGCAAAGGTCTCGAAACTGTCGGCCCGTGGGCCGTATGCGGCCCACTAAGTGGATTTGTGTGGCTCATCAGTAAATATGCAAAACACGCACACACACACAAAAGTTATACATGAAATTTAGACAGCTATTGCTAATACACATCAAATTTTATTGTTAATTTTAAATTCGTAAGTTACGTATTAGCATAAGACGTAATTTAACAAAACAAGCAATCATTTACTTATTATTAGTGATAACTAGTAAAATAAATAAAGATGTATAAAGTGTATGTTGTTCAATAGGGCCGGATTATTTGTGGGGGGGCATAGGGGATAGCAGCCATTTGACGCACCTCGTAAGTGATAAAATGGCACGTGCCTTCATCCGAGTTTGAGACACCTTTGTCTGGGGCGTCACCCCCAGACAACACTCGTTGTTGACGTTCTATGTGGGGAGAGAGCGTGACCCTGAAGCGGACCAACGATTTGTTTCAGATAAACTTATTTATCAATTTAATTTTAAGCAGAAAAGTTCAAATAATACTTTCTGTGTCAAGGTGGTTACCTCAGTGTCGTGTCCGAGTGGCCTAGTGGCCTACTGCCCCAGCAACCTTCAAAAACAGCGTCTGTACCTAGAACAGACTGGTTTGTGCCCGTCAAGCTGTGAACTTTAGCTAACGCGCCAATTGTTGCGTGAACTGAACCTTTAGGAAAAGTTGGGCGAAATAGATTTTTAAAATTTTCATTTGTTTTAATTTGTTACATTATTGTTGTTTTTTAAACAAAATATTTGTTATTTAATATTTTTAATTTTAAATTTCAATTACAATTTGTACAAAAGGCAGATATATTGTATATTAACCATCATCTCTAAATAACTAGTATGATTCTGGAATTATCCATAAAAAAAGAAGGTGCATTTGTCTTATAGTTATAGATCTTTTCTTATCTTACCTTAACTTACCTTATCTTATCTTATCTATTACATACGATGGCTTCTTCTGTACAGAGGATCTTTAACAAACTAAAGTGCATTAAAAAATCTTTTCTTATCTTTTACGGACGTTTCCTCTACACAGAAGATTATTGCGTCCTACGATAATCCGTGGTTTATGTCTATTCTTGCATTTTTATTAACGTTTTAAAATGTTGATAGTGTGCTGGTTTTCCTGGTTTGAGCTGGCAACTTTTCCACGTCCGAATTCCCAACGAGAAGAACGGGAAATGTGTTTCTTCTTTCTTAAGCAACAATGCGGTAATGTAAAACAGAAAAGCAAAAAGCTATATAAAAGTTGTGTTGTTGTGGCCCACAATGTGGTATATTCACATTGACTCAATAGTTGTTAACACAACACAAGATATTTCTCTTGGATTTGCACCTGT
The DNA here is from genome assembly GCA_002072015.1 of Radix auricularia. NCBI lineage: Eukaryota > Metazoa > Mollusca > Gastropoda > Lymnaeidae > Radix > Radix auricularia. The sequence continues at coordinate 835,455 of MUZC01000191.1, read as the reverse complement.
TTGTATCTCTACACAACATGAAGCATTCGTCTTTTTAAAACACATGAAATGACCGTTTATAGCGTAGATAAAGGCGTAAAACGTGTGCCGCGTCCATGAATCTAGACTCTGGTGTGAGCGGTGTATCTCTACTGGCCATGACATAATGGATTTAGCAGTTTGGCAAAGTTATCAAGGGTCTATCTCCTAACTCTCAGGGGTTCGTGTGAGATTGAGGGGGAGGGGTGACGAGCTTGGGGAGGGGGGGACAAGGCCAGATAGATTCCCGCTTGTTTGCACATTTTCGTAAGAGGTTGATGGAAGAAGGGGAAAAAGGGGGCGGGAGGGGTGAGGACCAGAAGGTGGGACACGCAGCCTTGTACCAACCCCCCTCCCCGCCCCGGGCCTTCCTTGAACAGCGTGAGTTCTTTGACGAGCAGGAATTTTAACTCGAACGTCCACGTTCTCACACACCTCATGAGTTCATTATCAGGGATCTACGGACAGCGTGTCTGGGAATGGCGAAACGCACGGAGGCCGTTTTGACCACTTTTAGAATTTTTTCGCTCCAATAATTTTGGATTTCCCATTGATGAGCAGCAGATAGCGGTTTTTTTGTTGTTGTTTTCTGTTTGTTCTATTTTGAAATTGATAACCAGTTAGATTACGTTTCTGATAAATAGATGATAAAAATATTCTTTTGAATAGAAGGGAATGGGTTTGGATATGTAATCCTGACGTATACTCATATATTATGACGTATCAGCCTAGGTGGTGACGTATCAGCCTAGGTGGTGACGTATCAGGTGGTGACGCATCAGCCAAGGGGGTGACGTATCAAGTAAGTCAGTCATGAAGTGACTTCGAGCTGGTGACGTATCAGATGGTGACGTATAAGCCTAGATGGTGACGTATCAGCCTAGGTGGTGACGTATCAGCCTAGGGGGTGACGTATCAAGTAAGTAAGTGCATGAAGTGACTTCGAGCTGGTGACGTATCAGATGGCGATGTATAAGCCTAGGTGGTGACGTATAAGTCTAGGTGGTGACGTATCAGCCTAGGTCGTGATGTATTAGCCTAGGTTGTGACGTACCAGCCTAGATTGTGACAGACCAGCCTAGATTGTGACAGACCAGCCTAGATTTGACGTACCAGCCTAGATTGTGACATCACAGCCTAGATTGTGACATACCAGCCCAGATTGTGACATTCCAGCCTAGATTTGACGTACCAGCCTAGATTTGACGTACCAGCCTTGATTGTGACAGATCAGCCTAGTTTGTGACAGACCAGCCTAGATTGTGACATACCAGCCTAGATTGTGACGTACCAGCCTAGATTGTGACATACCAGCTTAGAAAGTTAAAAACCAGCCTAGATTGTGACTTACCAGCCTAGATTGTTACATACCAGCCTAGGTTGTGACGTACCAGCCTAGATTGTGACAGACCAGCCTTGATTGTGACATACCAGCCTAGATTGTGACATACCAGCCTAGACTTTGACAGACCAGCCTTGATTGTGACATACCAGGCTTGATTGTGACACACCAGCCTAGATTGTGACATACCAGCCTAGATTGTGACATACCAGCCTAGATTGTGACAGACCAGCCTTGATTGTGACATACCAGCCTAGATTAAGACATACCAGCCTAGATTGTGACATACCAGCCCAGATTGTGACATACCAGCCTAGATTGTGACATACCAGTCTAGATTGTGACATACCAGCCTAGATTGTGACATACCAGCCTAGATAGTGACATACCAGCCTAGATTGTGACATACCAGCCTAGACTGTGACATACCAGCCTAGATTGTGACATACCAGCCTAGACTGTGACATACCAGCCTAGACTGTGACATACCAGCCTAGATTGTGACCTACCAGCCTAGATTGTGACATACCAGCATAGATTGTGACGTATTGATTGTGACGTACCAGCCTTGATTGTGAGGTACCAGCCTAGATTGTGACGTACCAGCCTAGTTTGTGACGTACCAGCCTAGATTGTGACATACCAGCCTAGATTGTGACATTCCAGCCTAGATTGTGACATACCAGCCTTGATTGTGACGTATCAGCCTAGATTGTGACGTACCAGCCTAGATTGTGACAGACCAGTCTAGATTGTGACATACCAGCCTAGATTGTGACATACCAGCCTAGACTGTGACATACCAGCCTAGATTGTGACATACCAGCCTAGATTGTGACATACCAGCCTAGATTGTGACATACTAGCCTAGATCGTGACATACCAACCTAGATTGTGACATACCAGCCTAGATTGTGACATGCCAGCCTAGATTGTGACATACCAGCCTAGATTGTGACATACCAGCCTAGATTGTGACATACCAGCCTAGACTGTGACATAGATTGGAATGAACCAGTGTGTGAGCATAAGATCCGGAGAGAAAAAAACGGAACGTGAAACTGCCTTATGCATTAAAGATATACATAGTTCCTCGTGGCGTGGAGTATTAAACTGCCGTAAATAAATCCATTAAAACGTATGTGGTGAAATGATGCATGGGGATCTTAGGATTGTACTTGTTCTCTATCATTGTCACGGAAGGTCTCTTTCTTTATACGCAATCTCTCCTTCTCTCTCTCTCTCTCTCTCTCTCTCTCTCTCTCTCTGTCTGTCTCTCTCTCTCTCTCTCTGTCACTCTTTGTTTCCCTCTCACATTTTTTTTCACTCTATCCCTCATATCTACCAGAAATGTCCCAAAATAAATACATATTTCTGAACGGTTGACTTAGAGGTCACACTAGAGGTCACGCTTGTCTAATCTCAGAACTAGTCACTAGGGAGCGGTGGTCGCAGGTAATTACCACCACGGCCCCGATAAAGGGGGTGTGGCTCTTTGACTCTTTGACCATTTTCCCACCAAAGCCCCGACACACGGAGTTGATAATTGTAATGAACCTTTGGAGTCTATTCTCAAAGGGCTAATTACAAAGACCTATTTGATATCGTGGCATAGCTACACGCTTACACATTACATTCGGATCAAATACACTATATGCAACAGACGTACGAGGAAGCATCTTCTGTATAGGACCCATCCACCACATAAAATATTGATAAACTAGAACAAATATTTTTAAAAAAAGAGCTGCAAGATTCATTACTGGAGGATATTAAAAAACCGACAAAAATAACACCATTAGTTAAATAATTAAACCTTGAAATTCTAGAGGATAGAAGAAACAAGAGTAAAGTAGTAATTATACATAAGCAATTTATTCTAATTTAGAAATACAACACAAAGATAACCTAATACAACCCTCAGATAGACATAAAGATAAAAACATGTTCCTTATTCTGTATGAAACAACAAACACATACAAATTTTTGATCTTCCCGTCTGGAATTCGGACTGAAGAAACCAGAAAAACCAACACTTTATCAACATTCAAAACTCTAATGCAGGACTAGTCACTAACCATAGATAAGCTTAGAACGCAATGATCGTCTGTATAGAAGGAGAGTCTGTAAGAGATAAGAAGATAAGCTAAGTACGAGGAAGTATATAGACAGATTAATAATTTATAAAGAGAACAAAATCTTCTGACCTCCTTAAACTTTAAATAGCGAGGATGTGCAATCAATGGTCCATGTAAGCTGCGCAGCCACGCAGATATTCCACCGATGCCACGCATGAGTTTAGATTTACCGCCCAGTGAATTTCTTAAAATGAGGCATGAAAAAAAAGTGTTGGAACTTTTCACATGGGTATTTTTACTTTGCACACGGACCAAAAAACCCTAGAGGATACATACACGTACATGCCATAAGGCCTAGGATATCTTACGTTGCGTTGAGGCATCACACCACCGCCCTATGGCATAGGGGCTATCCTTAGAGGCCCAAAGGCACAATACAATGACCAGTATGCGTATACGCTCCTGATCTTATGTAATACCAGTGGTTGGTGTTATAGCTCCATGTTATACTTGCCCTTATCCACCTTCGCTTGCTTGAATTTCTATGACATTGCATGACATAAAAGCGCGTCACTAATGTGGTAAACAACTTAAAACTTTTTTTTTTTTTTTTTTAAAATTATAATTTTAACTCCGCAATATTTTAACAATGAAATATTATCACTTTCTACTTATTGCTTAAATTGATATCTTCCAACTTCAGCTACCCCATTGAACTATTAACTACCATCAGTCCCACGTGATTATAGGTAATAGGACTTAATCGCTGCATGTGATTGTAGATAATAGCACATCACTCTATGTGATGGTAGTTAATAGCACAGCACTCCATGTGATGGTAGGTTATAAAACATCACAACATGTGATAGAAGGCTAGAAGGTAATAGCACATCACACCATGTGATAGTAGGCTAGAAGGTAATAGCACATCACTCAATGTGAAGGTAGGCTGGAAGGTAATAGCACATCACTCCATGTTAAGGTAGGCTGGAAGGTAATAGCACATCATTCCATGTGAAGTTAGGCTGGAAGGTAATAGCACATCACTCCATGTTAAGGTAGGCTGGAAGGTAATAGCACATCACTCCATGTGAAGGTAGGCTGGAAGGTAATAGCACATCACTCTATGTGAAGGTAGGCTGGTAGGTAATAGCACATCACAACATGTGATGGTAGGCTGGAAGGTAATATCACATCAAAACATGTGATTGTAGGTAATAGCACATCACATGTGATGGTAGGCTGGTAGGTAATAGCACATAACAACATGTGCTGCGCCCCCATCACCCCAGACCTGTAAGTGCCAGCGAGTAGCCGACCCTGACAAACTCTTTGGCGCCTCGCCCTTACCTCCCCCTGGAGTCGCTTGTGACGGTAGAGAGTAGTATTCTGGCCTCCCTCCTCTCTCCCGACTCGTTCAACCAGAGTGGGGGCCGGACCTCGACGCTGGCTGGAACCGTTCAAGTGTGCTGAGAATTTCTCACTTCGGTGGGAAGCACGGAGTTACCTTATTGTTTCCTGGAGTTATCTTCGCTTGCGTTTAACTTTCAAGGATTTCAGATAGACTTCCAAACGGAAAGATGGATATGAAATAATTAAGCTTTGGAAATAACTCATTTGAAATACGGTGCGTGATGTGTTGCGATTTCCTTTTTTTTGTTTTGTTTCGATCACCTCTTGTTTAAACTGAGGAAATCCATATTAATTTAAGTTGTGTTTTGTGTTTCTACATGATATTTGTAAATACTAAAAGAAATCAATTATTCTAATGTTGACCACGTGCCGTATTGATTTTTTCTCTGTGATGAGTTGTTTCACTCTGAATTAAATAGTAGAACAGTTATTAAGTTAATTTGCGTTAGCTTCTGAGCTCGCCTCAGGGTAGAGGACGGGTCGACCATCGGCCAAAAAAGTATTCATAAAGTGCCAGGGGATGAGTTGACCATTGGCCGTACCGTGTGCACGACGTGTGAAGAGTTAGTTGACCGTGAGCCGAAAAGCCAAGTTTAGGAAGTATCATAACTTCTGCAGTGATTTAGAAAGGTCTATTCGCTTTTCTCTTTGTCTCTTCCTCAATCTAATTTTCTATATCTCTTTGTCTTACTCGTTTCTCTCAAATTTTTCACACTCTCTTTATTGTTTCTTCTACATCTCTTATCTGTCTATCTATCTATCTATCTATCTATCTATCTATCTATCTATCTATCTATCTATCTGTCTATCTGTCTATCTGTCTATCTGTCTATCTGTCTGTCTGTCTGTCTGTCTGTCTGTCTGTCTGTCTATCTGTCTATATGTCTGTCTGTCAGTCTGGCTATCAGTCTGTCGTCAGTCTGGCTATCAGTCTGTCTGTCAGTCGACCTGTCTGTCTGTCTCTGTCTGCTGTCTGTCTGTCTATGGCCTATGGAATCCCTTGTCTGTTTTGTATAATCAGTCCTGTTTGTTTGGAATGTCTTTTGTATTTGGTATAACATGTCTTGTATGTTTGGTATAACATGTCTTGTATGTTTGGTATAACATGTCTTTTGTGTTTGGTATAACATGTATTGTATGTTTGGTATAACATGTCTTTTGTATTTGGTATAACATGTCTTGTATGTTTGGTATAACATGTCTTGTGTGTTTGGTATAACATGTGTTGTATGTTTGGTATAACATGTCTTGTGTATTTGGTATAACATGTCTTTTGTGTTTGGTATAACATGTCTTGTATGTTTTGTATAACATGTCTTGTATGTTTGGTATAACATATCTTGTATGTTTGGTATAACATGTCTTTTGTGTTTGGTATAACATGTCTTGTGTGTTTGGTATAACATGTCTTGTATGTTTGGTATAACATGTCTTGTGTGTTTGGTATAACATGTCTTGTGTGTTTGGTATAACATGTCTTGTGTGTTTGGTATAACATGTCTTGTGTGTTTGAGGATTTCAGATAGACTTCCAAACGGAAAGATGGATATGAAATAATTAAGCTT
>MUZC01000191.1:793916-826494 GCA_002072015.1 Radix auricularia | reverse complement strand
GTGGGACGTGGTGGTCGAGAGGTAGCGCTCTCGACTGTCATACCGATGGTCACGGGTTCGAATCCACACGAAGGTGAGGATTTGTTCTCGCGGCCTGAGGAGTCCCCGAGTCACCCAGCTCTGAATGGGTACCTAACTAGACAATAGTTAGGCGGCTGGGGTAATGCGTGGAACCCCTATAGCCGTGGCCTGTGACCGCTGCATCACTTGCCAACAGATCATCTCTCATGGTCTGTGGACGCAATTATCTTCTGCATAGAAGGAGCGTCTGTATATAGAGTAAAATAGATAGAGTAAAAATTTGATTTTTAAAGCTGTGAAGCAACTAAGCCAAGGTTTTTTCTGTGCACATTGTTTAAGTTTTTTTAAAGTAGGCATCCGTCTTGTGGATAACGTGAGGCTAAGTTTAAACCGCAAGCCCCGGTTGTTGCCGTTTGTTAATTGGCCGTGTTTATGTTCCGCAGCCCCACATTTTCGAGTTCATTCATAAAGAAAACAGTGTTGTGGAGTTACCGTTCCTGGCTACTGTCAGCAACAGCCAGAGAGACGCACGCACCTTCCACATCCCCACCACGCTTTGCTGATATCCACGACACATCTGGAACAGCACTTGAAGTTTTAGTCACCTGACCACACTGACCCTCCTGGATTAGATATCTGGATTTTTTCATTGAATTTTTTTTTCATTAAAAAATGGCGTCTGTGTTCTTTACGCCGACTTTGCGCCATTTACTGGCGTGCATGGCGCTCATATGTGCGTCGGTGCGCGTCGACTCTCTGTCGTTGGATTTATTTTATCCCTTCGGAGCGCATGTCGGTGATGAGACCGTGGACCCTGGGGACGACTCCAGCTCCAGTGAGATCAAACTTCCTGAGCCCATCATTTTCTACAACTCGTCTTTCAAAAACATCTACGTAAGTACATGACTTAATCTTTAAATAGCTTCTACATCTACGTAATTACATGGCTCAATCTTTAAATAGCTTCTACATATACGTAAGTTCATGGCTCAATCTTTAAATAGCTTACACATCTACTTAAGTACATGGCTTAATCTTTAAATATAAGCTTCTACATCTACGCAAGTACGTCAATCTTTAGAAATTAGAAGTAAATTTTTTGAGGAATTTTAATTGTTACACATTTAATAGACCTCTAAGTTTTAATGAATGGCGCCTTTTACACGGTGTTTGCCTTGCATGCGTTCAGTAAGTAACTTGAGTAGATGGGAAACTTAATGTACACCACTCCTTTACGAATGTTTCGCCATTTATTTCTAAGTTAATTTTGCTTCATTACTTTATGATAGCATTATACTAACTACCACAGTGTCAACATGACGGACTCGTCTGTACTAATATCAACGACATGTGACTTCAAGAAGTAGTTGGCTATTAATGATCTTTCATACACTAAATAAAATATTAAATATGACGGTTAGGGGCTCTAAAATTTAACAGAGTATAACGACTAGAGAATAATGTTGAAAGATTCAAACCAGTCAGTGGCGTGTAAAAGATGTGGGCGAAGCGTTAGGTGTCACTCAGGTGGAACATTCTTTTTTTCTGTGTTGTGTGTGTGGGAAGGGGGGTGGTCACAAGGAGATATTGTGTCCTCAACTAACTGAAACATTTGTTTAATGAAGGAATGTGCAGAAATCTTGACTCAGTCACTCACCCCCCCCCCAAACAACCATGATGAAAATGACACATTAATAAGGGTCTATCTAACCCGTTTGCCTGCGGGTCCTTGTAGAACTGATGTTGAGGCAGACATCTCCGCTCTGTGAATCTCTTCGTCTGTATTGTCTACATTGCACAAAGTTTCGCCACTCTGTGACCGACGCCGCGGCCCACTTTGTATCTATAGCGTATGTAGTATCTCTATATGTCACTTTATATGTGTCGCACTCTGTAACCAACTTTGTATCTACAATGTATATCGTATCTCTCCCCTGTTACCCAATATGTGAGCCACGCTGTGACCCACTGTGTTGAATATGCACATGTGTGTGGCTGAGTGCGATGTAACTCCTGCTAATGACTTATTTCCTGAAGACATTTGATGCGCTAAACGCTCTTGTCTGCTGTTGGTATGACTTGTCTTTGACCGACCGGCTTTTTATGTCTTGTCTTTGGACGGTTTTGTATGTCTTGTCTTTGGACGGTTTTGTATATCTTGTCTTTTGGTGGCTTGTTATGTCTTGTCTTTGGTGGCTTGATATGTATTGTCTTTGGACGGCTATTTATGTCTTGTCTTTTGGTGGCTCTTTATGTCTTGTCTTTGGACGGCTCTTTATGTCTTGTCTTTGGACGGCTCTTTATGTCTTGTCTTTGGTGGCTTGTTATGTCTTGTCTTTTGACGGCTCTTTATGTCTTGTCTTTGGACAGCTTTTAATGTATCGTCCTTTGCTGTAGCGAGACTAAGAGTTTCCCATGTGATGAAACGATATCTCAGACATGCTTTGTGCGCAAATATACCGGTAACTGGCTATAGCCAGACGAACAATGACGCCGGTATTGCGTCAATCACTCATCTTCTAAAGCTTATTCACAAAAATTGCATTAACGTAACGCTTGTTGAAAGAATATCAATTATACACGACCCCCACCCCCCTCTTTCCGCAAAAAATTTGACAGCCATTCACGCTTTGTCACCACTGAAACGAATTGTTACACAAACCTTAACACTAATAGTAAATAGCACACACACAAAAAACAAAACAAAAAACAACGTACAAGCGAACGAACACGTCAGGATATTGTTACACCTTCTCATTGTTGGAGCCAGACCTACAAATAAAGCCGCGAATACCTTCAAACCTGAATACAATTTTATAGTTTTGTGTATCAGTTTCAGGCAAACAAGTTCGCCTGCCCTTGGTACTTGGTGTAAATTAATGTCTATTATCTAAATGATTGGCGTTTATCTTACTTAATTCGTTTATCTAAATTAATTCAGATTATTCAAATTAATGCGTTAGTCTAAATTAATACCGTTTATCCAATCTTAATAAAAACCAAGCCTATCACATCCTCCAATCAACAATTTTGAGGACAGAAGTTTTTATTTCAAAGGTTGAAAAATGTGTGTGTGTGTGTTTAAAAAAAATGAAATTATCTAATTAAGCGCAGCAATCATTTTTTTTTTATTTAGTGCGTTTCTTTTTAAAATTCTCCAATAATTATTTAATGAGATATTGGAGCAACAGCGTGGAATCTAAATATATCGGCCAATCAGTAATTACCCGTTTTAAAATGGCGTCTTCCTTGTGTGGAATCGCGTGTGTATTCGATCCTTACTTTGCCCAATGAGTGAACTTTTCTGAAATAGATGCCATTACTTTTATTATTTTGCTTAAAATAAAAATTAATATTTTTTAAAAGACACGCAGACCAAAAACACACAAACATATATACCTCCCCCTAAACATATAAATATATTTATAGAAAGACAGAGAGAGAGAGAGAGAGAGAGAGAGAGAGAGAGAGAACGAGAGAAAGATATATATATATACACATACACTAATACGTGTTTAAAAAGAGATGTTGTGGCACTTGAATGGCTTGCGATTTCCTAATATTAAAAAAAAGGGAAATCGTCGCACGGCCTACTCAACTGTTTAGACAGATGGGAGCAATGTTTTGATATAGTAGTGCAAACAACGCAGCAGACGTGTATGTGCTGGTATCAAAGGTATCACCACGCACACATAAATGACTAAGGCAACAATTATTGCAACATGCGTACGTGTGACAAGGGACGTTGTTTTTTTGCTGGCTTCTTACAAACTTGTTGGTGCTGGAATCGTTTTGCGGGAGCGGGGGTGGGGGGGAGGTTACAAATTATTTTGTAATTAATTTCTGTGAGGTCATTAGGTCAGCTGTCCCACCCCCACCACCCCAGCCTGCATGGCTCTCAAATTGTGATTACCTGTGGGATGTATAGAAGTTACAACCCCTCGCCTATGTTAAGTATCTCATTAAAGAAGTCCGCATTGCATCTGATCTTGCATGATCAGCGCTATTATGACTGCATGCCTCTGCACGAAAAAAGTTAACACATGAACTTTCAAATTATTTCTAACGTTCCGCCATTAATTATTGTAAAATAGAGATCCATGTGTGTCTCATTGGAGTTTTTAAATTGAGCCTATGCAGAGGTTCTAAAATTATATATCCACGGCCTTTAGGGGCAGTGGATTACTAGTATAACTTTGTCCATTGGATTTCAAAGTGCCATAGAAATATGGGTCCGCACATGGCGATGTTTTAAAAATAATAATAATAAAATAAGGGGTGGAAATTCCTAGTGGAATGGCGACTTCTAAAAGTTTCATTCAACCCATGCGCCAGTTACAACTAGGTGTAAACAATGATAACAAAAATACAGCATTGATTTAAGGTATATCAATAAAGTAGGGCTGTTATCTATTAATTTAAATTTAATCGTTAACTTTTGAAAAATTACCGAATAATTAATCGATAATTTTGATTAAGCTAAAAATAAGATGTATGACTTCATTAAATTGAAAATTTCAAGGGAAGTAACAAAAACAGGCTATTAACAGTTTTTTTAAATTTAAAGTAGTGTAATATAATGTCAATGAATTCAAATTTTGTTATTGTTAATGAAGTAAAAACAGAGTTTAATTTTCTTATATCATTTTCCTTATAAAAAGAGCTTACTTCAAAGTTTAAACTTTAAAAATCTTTAGCGCATTTTTGAGAAGTCGAATGCGCTATTGCACCCGTTTTGTCCGTCCGTCTGTCATCACCCTAGATCTCAGCAACCATAAGTCCTAGACCCATGATGTATATATGTTTTTTGTATGTCCTGACCTGCCATTTGTGCATCAACACTCAGTTACTCGATCCGTTAAAAAACCCCGTTAAAACTACCAAAAAACATTGCGAATCGAGAGATAACACTGGCGCAGGCAACGGCCGCCATTGCCGGAAGTCGAATACATCGTTTTTCAAGCATTGAAGAGTTAAAGTTATTGGTTAGTGGTGCGAAAGCGTGCAAAAGAATTAGTTTTTTTTTTGTTGACGTCATTAGAATATGTGTAAAAGTTTAGAGAGTTTTACGTCATCATTTGTGGTGACTTCAATCAAGATCTTAGCGGCCCAGGGGCAGAAATTGAAAACTTTTTCGAAACAATCTTCAACACTCAACTACTTTCACCAAGATTGGCAACCACGATCTATCAAACAACAATTGACGGAGTATTTGGGCGATTAGCTGATTACAATTTAGAATGTTTCATTTATGAGTCCTATTTCAGTGACCACAAACCACTTGTAGTTAGATTAAAGAGAAAATAAAAATTTTTAAAATGTAAAGAAATGACTTTTAAATAATTTTTTTCCAGGTATATTCATTACACTAGAAAATTCATAAAAATATGTCTAAAATCTAAACACAATTACTGATAACTACATAATGCTGATATCTAACATAAGTACTGATACATAATACGAAAATGCGCTAACACGTCCTGAGTTCCAAAAGGGACCAGGCTTAACATGATTTTTTTTTTAAATGGCGAAGTTTGGACGTAAAAAAAACAACAAAACCATTATTAATTATTAATAATTTATCATTTATTAACAAATCACAGGTAACATCTTTCATATTTATTCGCTATTCAATACTTAATTGATTGAAATAATTTTAATCGATAAAAGTTTTTACCGATTAATCGACACATTAATCGTTAATTAATCTGAATAAACATTTGCAATGTATGTCCCGTCCATGACTCCCGATTTAAAAAACAAATAAAGATATAGACGTAAAATAATTTTTTAAATGTTGGTTTCGAGATTAACAGACTGTGTTTCTCGCCATAGAATATTTTGACGTGGCGTCATTATATAAGCTGTAATTAATATGTAAAGGGAACGAAGTAAAAAGAGCCATGGTTTATTTGATGTAATTAATGTTATTATTATTTTTAAAATGAAATGTCTGTTTTTTCTATGCGTGAATGTTAATATTATGTATATTATTCTAAATTTAATTGTCCATATCATTGTATGACATGCATTATTCGACTGATGAGATTTACAATTGGGTTGTGTTGGTTGTCAAGTTTCGATGTATTTTGAACTACAATGACATTTTTTTATTTCTGCAAATGAAGTTTGTCAACGTATGGCTCAGTTTAGCGGGTTTTTTTTTTTTTATAATCTACGAGAGTGCATATTTGTGTGTTTAAAAAAAAAACATATTTAAAAATTTGAACACCCCCCCCCCCACAAACACAATAGTTTTTTTTTGTTTGATAGCCATTTACATGCAGTGGCGCATCTAGGAATTTGTAGGGGCTTGGAGGCCCGGGGGGGCTTAACCTTTTTGGGGGCCACACATACATGGCGGTAGTGTAATAATTTATGTGAAAAAAAATTGGAACTCATTTTAGGGGCCACCCTCATGTGGGGGTTCCGGGAGTTTTCAAATTTGTCCCCCTCCCATAGCTACGCCACTGTTTACATAGAATATTTTAATCTGTCTTAGACTTTTTTTTTTAAAATGTATTTATTATAGAACTGGAAAAATAATTTACTTGAAAATAATGAAAACTTTTATTAGAATACCTAAAACGTGTATACTAGATTATAAATACGATTAACTATTTGTACTTTAATATTTCTTTTTAATCCTGTGTTAAAATTTACCTCAAAGGTTACATAAAAATAAACAGTTATTTGTTTTTCACATTTGAAGACCTCAAGATAAGAAACACCTACGTGACATTTTTTTTTTTTTTTTTTTTTTTTCTTAACCCAAGTATCTGATAGTGGATAAAAAATAGAATGCTCTGAATCTGGTAATATGAAAAAAAAATACGTGTCCCACCCAATTAACAATTCAAATCTATTTAGTTAATTTATATGAAATCTTTAAAATTTTGAACATTAAAACTTCATCATCTCGAAGCTACAAAAATGTGACATAGCCGCTTCTTCCCTGGAACTCTACATTTGTAAATAGTTGCATTGTTTTGTTTACAAGTTCTTCTTTTCTATAATGTGGTGGCTTTAATGTATGAACCAATGTCAAAATAGATCTGTAAAAGGTGCTAACTTGACAGTGATTAAAGCGTTTATGTGTATTCTCAAAACGTATATATTTAATTGTAAATACGATTAACTGTTCATACTTTTAATCTTTTCTTTCATCATGTGACAAACTTTTCTTATTACATTTCATGCAAAATTGTTATTTTCTATTTACACATGTAAATAGTTACATTTAATTTTTTTACGTGTTTTTTAAAATGTTGTAGTAATAATGTATGGACAAATGGCCGAATAAACAAATACTGTAATATCACTTTGTGCTGTGTGTAATTCACAATGCATTTACAATCATCATGATTATGTCATCATTATTCATGCAAACTTATATAGCGCGCAGCCTAAGCCCAAAAGTTTTCTCATAACATTTATATTCGTATATATATAATCAAAATATATAATTTGCTATGTATGTTGTTTACAACGGTAGATTTTAGAAAGCCCATCGCTTAAAATCTTTGAAAAAATAAATACTGCACTAAAAATAAATCTTTTGAACGTCGGCATACAATTGTTCAATATGGAAATGAGATAGGGAAATGAGATTTAATTTTTTTCTCGTCTCCACATTTTCCGATTATTTACTATACTGAAAAGTGACAGTAAAAAAAAGGAAATATATTTACTTTGAAAATTTACGTAAAACGCTAGTAATTTAATATAATCCCACCTCCTTGCACGTTAAATCTCACCTGTGGCAAGGCGTTTTTCCCGGTAAATTTCAGGTAAATTTCTCAACTCTGGGGGGGGGGGGATATACCCCGTGAACCTGGCCTGCCGCTTATGACTAATGAACTCACGGAGAGATGGGGGTTGACTGGAATGTTTAAATATTAGTCACGTGATTTATTACCTTGGCCGGTAGCTTGAAGTGCCCTTTAAATGAAGTGAGTCGGTGTACCATTTACTGCATGCCTTAGAAATGCTGTTGGTTTTGGAAATTTAGACATATCCTTTCAGAATGTGTGGAAGTAAGGGCATTCTTGGAACTAGACTAGTAGGATCACACGAGATTAATCAGTTAAACATTTTGATCCATGGACCCATTTTTATAGTCAAAACTTCCCCACGGACCTTAAATGAATAAACTGCATACATGCATTGTACAAAAAAATTCAAATTAAAAAAAAAAAAAGCAACATTTTGATGAAGAAGTAATTATTGAATTACTGCTTTAAACGTCAAAGTGAAGAATGTCCTCAAATTTTTTGGTTTAGACTACATCGGGGCCGTTAATTGTTGATAAATTAATAGTAAGCAGGCAAGTCTTCATCTCTGCGTTGCTATTTTGAAATATTTTGAAACAGTACATTCTCCTCCTAGTTCAATTGATTTTCATCAAATTCGCAAATAAATCAGTCATAATGGGATATTTAATTTTTTAGTTAATTGTGAAGCTAGTGGTTGTCTTTGCTTTCAAGGAATTTCAACACTGAATCAAATTGAGTATAAAATCGATTTAAATATGCACGTTTTGATAACCAACGTACTTCTGTGTGAACAAGTACACGTTCATAGTCTTCATCATTTTCCTAACAATTAGGAGCATATAATATCTCATTGAAGCCATTCATATTGATTTTATTAATTGATATAATGATAAAATAAAGTGATCAATGCAAACTTTCACTAAGATTGTTTTATAATAATGTCGAAGAAAAAACAATGTACTAAACATACATTCGCTACACCCTGTTTTAAACGTGCCATAAAGCCAAGAGTATAGCTTTAACTTTAAAAAAAATCTTTAAATTCAGAAAATAACGTGTCACCTAGCGTATCTTTTTCCAAACATTCAGCCATAATTAAAATATTTGACAACACTGTATTGTCTGCATTTTTCTTCGGCTCACTCATTCTCATATCTGATTTAACAAACCACTGTCAATTATTTATAACTTTTTCAATAGATTGCTGCAGTTTGGCCCTTTGAAAAAAATTGTTGATAGGATACAATTTAGATACATATAATTTCCAAACACATAGAAAATTGTTTTAAAATTTGTTTTCGCAATTTTTACGCATCGAACTTTAACTTAAAAAAAAAAAAAACAAAACCAAACAAACAAACCTATTTTGATTCATTATATCGGTGAAAATTAACATAGTTCTTATATTTTTCTGTGTAAAACAACATTGTATTCCCTGACTGATAACACATCTTAAGGATCACATACTTGACCACCTATACACATCTTAAGGATCACAGACTTGACCACCTAAACACATCTTGAGGATCACAGACTTGACCACCTATACGCATCTTAAGGATCACAGACTTGACCGCCTATACACATCTTAAGGATCACAGACTTGACCGCCTGTACACATCTTAAGGATCACAGACTTGACCACCTATACGCATCTTAAGGATCACAGACTTGACCGCCTATACACATCTTAAGGATCACAGACTTGACCGCCTGTACACATCTTAAGGATCACAGACTTGACCGCCTGTACACATTCTAAGGATCACAGACTTGACCGCCTATACACATCTTAAGGATCACAGACTTTACCACCTATACACATCTTAAGGATCACAGACTTGACCGCCTGTACATATTTTAAGGATCACAGACTTGACCGCCTACATACATCTTAAGGATCACAGACTTGACCGCCTGTACACATCTTAAGGATCACAGACTTGACCGCCTATACACATCTTAAGGAGCACAGACTTGACCACCTATACACATCTTAAGGATCACAGACTTGACCGCCTGTACACATCTTAAGGATCACAGACTTGACCGCCTATACACATCTTAAGGATCACAGACTTGACCACCTATACACATCTTGAAGATCGCAGACTTGACCACCTATACACATCTTAAGGATCACAGACTTGACCACCTATACACATCTTAAGGATCACACTCTTGACCGCCTATACACATCTTAAGGAAAACAGACTTGACCACCTATACACATCTTAAGGATCACAGACTTGACCACCTATACACATCTTAAGGATCACAGACTTGACCACCTATACACATCTTAAGGATCACATACTTGACCGCCTATACACATCTTAAGGATCACATACTTGACCGCCTATACACATCTTAAGGATCACAGACTTGACCGCCTATACACATCTTAAGGATCACAGACTTGACCGCCTATACACATCTTGAGGAAAGTCAGATTCGTACATTTAATATAAAGTTGGCTTGTGGTATGGTAACTTGTAAGTTTAACCAATAATTAGCGATTTTAAGCTTTTTAAATCCCTTATTTCACCTTCACCATCTTGTCGTGGTCCCGCTCGCCCGCGGAAAATAAAAGTAAAGAACGACCCACTCCTCGTGATCCTATCGAGTTGAAATTTCACACATAGACGTGTGTCACCAAACAAGGCCTTGTATCAAAATTTCAGATCGATCAAATGTACTTAATTAAATTAATGTATTGTTAAGTTTATATCTATGTATCTTTATGTAGCATGTGTAGCTGTCTGCTATAGTTGACCTCCACGGGTCACTGGAGGTTCACTCCAGCCCTCGATGTCACAGGGGTCTGTAGCGCGGTGCGTATGATGTTGAACATAATCAATATGTAAGTCATGTCTCATATATACGGTATTTATAGTTAAAATCTAAGTTTTTTACGAGTTGTTTTTCAATCCTGAAATAGTGCCCCCCCCCCATATTCTTCGTTTCGCTCCTAGTGCTCTCAACACAACACTTCCACTTTGCATAAAGACGTGTGATTTAGATTATAAGAATGCATTGTGAATCCTTTTAAAAATAATTGTTAATATTTTTTTTTTTTTTTTAAATTTGAAGTGCAAGATTTAAATGATGGATGGCCTCCAAGTTGTCATTTCATTCAAAACCACGCCCACGCGTATCCACAATTTTACGTTAATGTGGGACGTCGTATGCACAGTCACAGTTAAGGTCAGGGCCATTCATGCCCGTCAGCCATGACAAATTCTTTATTATAACCAAGGAGACAGCTGATTTAGATTAATCGCAAGGAAGGACACGCGGCCTTGAGAGCGTGGGGAAAACATTGTCACCTTAACGTGAATTAAACTCAAAGTTGTCTTCATATTTATGGCAAGGTCAAGCGCTGCATCTCAAAGATGTCCATTCTGCGCAGAGAGAGAGATGACCTTACTGGACACGAGGAGCAGTTCTTAGAAACAGTGTCTTTAACTTAAACGGGTATTAGACCTGATAATCCTGATTACAACATGTCAACCAGGGCCAAGCCGTGGCTCTGATATGTTCACACTGCCGCCCGCGTACAGTTTATGAAAGATATGTTACAAGGATTACTCCAAGATTTCCAAGCCAGGTTTGAAGACCCGTAGTACTTCAAAGCGGCTCTCAACAATTATGTTTAAAATGGCTCATAGTTAAAACAGATCTTGCCACCCATGTATAATTTATTATTCAGCTGGGTCATGCTTATCCAAGTTGTAATATATCCTTTAGGCCAGTGCTTCTCAAAGTGGTAGTCCACTGACCGATCCGTCGACCATCCGCTGCCCGTCCACAGAAGTTATCAAGAAAGGGCAGAAAAATATGATTATAATCCTTCCTTGGCAACCATTAATAATAACCTTATAGAATATGTAGATTCTTCGTTAATAAGCACATATAATGAAACAAATACAATAAAATAAATAACATATCACTACAAAGTCAGTACAGTGAAAATAATTCAAAGGTCCCTGGGGCATTGGAAAAAAAAAATCCTGCCGCTCCGCGTACAAAAGAGTTTGAGAAGCACTGACTTTCGGGGGGGGGGGGCTTCTTCAAACTAGAAACAATTGAGACTAGTCTTGGGTCAAGGACTTTGGCTATGTTCCCTCTAAGATACATTGTTCCGAGGGCAATGTAAAAAAACAACAACAAAGAAAACTAATGTACAAAGTAGCACAGCCTCCTTTTTTATGCAATATTTACACAAATTGCTTCGCGCTAATTATATCCTGCTGCGCGTGTTCAGTCAGATTATCTGCATAGCCGCGCAGCTTCAAGGGAACATTGGATCTGGGATGAGGTATCTGGATTCTGGGAAAAATTACCAACGTTCATCAGACACTTTACCCCTGTCTCGACTCTCTATTAAACGTGTTTCCGCCACGCCCCTGATCCACGTCCGATAACTTGAACGTACTGTAGACAGCCTGTGTAGTGGGTGAAAGGGGCGCCTACTTGACCCGATTATCTTCCGCCTCAGACAGCGCCACCCCGTGGTGCCCAGCGCCCTTCATCACCAGGACTTAGCGCTATTAAAACAAACCCCGGGAGAACTTGTTTTGTTAGTGACTTACTAACATCTTACTTACCTCAGGCAGATGGCGCTCTCGTGTGTGTGTGTGATGAGAGTACCAGCCACTGAGCTGAACCCTAAGAGGGGTTAACAGTGAGTGTAGACCGTGGGGTTGGGGGCAGTCATTGTTGATAGATAGTACACGTAGTGTAGTGGTCGTAGTACAAGGCAATACACTTGTATAGTTTAATGGTTGTAGTTTCAACGCAATTCAATTCTTGAACTTTGAAATACAAACGTCCCATAAAGGTCTATTTACAAGGGGGGGCAAGTAAATGTTAATATTAATATAGCACATCTATATATATATATATATATGTTCATGTACAGCAATCCACAACACAACACATCAGTGCGTCTTTGTCCCTTAAATAGTTGCGCGAGAATGGGTCTGAAACAAGATGATGTAGAATTATTTAAAAGCAGAAAGAAACTAATTATAGAAAACTTCGCCCTTACCAAAATACTACGCGGAGAATCTCCACCCTAGAGATTGTATAAACAAATATGTGAAATGTTCAAATGCAGCTGCATTTATATAACTTAATATAATTTTTTTTTTAAATTCTTCCTAAAGACCAATAAATTAAAACATTAACGACGCCCCTGTTCGTATCTTCTGGAACATCTGGCCACCACGCCATCACGTGATGTGAGGTGTTTCTTGGTGGTCCCGTGGAGATGTTTCTGCTTCACACCTCATTAAGAGATTGGCAGTGGACGCAATGTTGTTTCGATTTAGACAGGAAGTCCTAGATGTAGCCAATGTGAAACTTTATATCACAAGCTGAGATAGCGCCCCCCCCCCCCCACCTAATGATTCCAGCTGATGCGAGGTGATTTTTTGTTGGTAAAAGAAATGGTTTAACTCTATGTTACATCTAACCTGTTACAATAGCTCCTTCTATTAAGAAAATTATATTTATGTTTAAATGAAAAGAGTCAAAGCTTTGTACCATGGTGGTCTTTTAGAGTGTGTCTAAATTTAGATTAAGGACGACGGTAGTTTATGAACTATAATGGTCTTCTGAATGTTATATTTATGTTTAAAATTAAACGCATTGTTTAGTTGTGTGTGGTGCTAAAATTACTTCTTTTTAAAAAAATGAAAATCATGTTTACTGATTGGTGTTTAAGATTTAGAAAAGTAACGAAAGTTGCTTCGTGTGTAATTTTATTTATACCGCCCACCAATGTTCCCTTTAAGGTTCATTGTTCCGTGTGCAAAGTAAAAAAAAAACCCAACTCGTATGCAAAGTTGTACAGCATTAATATTTTATAAAAATGGGCTGTGTGGCAATTATAAACTACTGCCATATACATGCAGAGCAGCCGCGCAGCCTAGAGGGAAGATGCCGGTCAAATATCTCGATTCACACTCTTTTGCCGTTTGGACACCTTGGGGGGCTAACTATAGCCTTGAATCACAGTGGTGCTGTAGCCTTACAGCGCCAACGGATCGTTAACGTTCAGCCATTCGTGGACGTCAATTTGCCAAAATGTCATTAATTTAATTAGAAGGTAAAGAAGCAGCATTGATTCCCTTTGTTTTAATTTCTTACTTGGTAGTTTTCGCAGATTGGCAATAAGGAAAAGTGTTGATTAGGTTTATAAAAGTGATATTTCAGTTGTTTTCATAGTATCTGTTGGACACGTAAGTCCAGTTAATGGCATTATGATCATTGTTAACTTCTAGTTTCTCCTGCATGAGTCATATGATATAATCGATAGCGACTTCCACTAAATGTTTGATATACTTGACAGCGACGTCTAGTTGTTAATTGTTTACACGTGGTATAGTCAATATAAATTCCAGATCTTTACATGTGATAGAAAACAAACTTAATAAAATTTCTTTATTATTATTATTAGCCGAAACTTTGTAATCCTTTACATTATATTCTAATTTTAGGGGCTAGAAATTGATGGTAAAAATTGAGTCCGTTTATCTTCTCTCTGAAATATTTCAAAAAGTTATTTATTTATTAATAAAGTTTACTTATTTATAAATGCACGTTTAAAATATGATGAAATTTCTGTTGAAGATTGCTTTTGATCTTATCTCTGTCAAAACTCATTTCTCTCAACAGAAGAGTTTTATTTAGCTAAACTTTCAAGAGACTGAATTATTCAAGGAAGTAGTATTCCCAGTATACGATTGCTAAACTAAAAAAAAAAAAAACGAAGTTCCCATTTCGGAGAAGAAAGTAAATCTTTAAGTGTAACGACCGATGCTCCTCCAAGATTAGTGTTGTAATAGTTTTTGTGGTTGTTTTTTCCCTCTTTTTATTTCTCAAGATTTTAGGAATTATGTCATCAAGTAGCCGAACTGAATGAGGGGTAAAAAAAATGCCTTGACTGACATCACAGGTGTTCTAACAGTTTGGTTACCTCCTCCTATTAAATGACGACTGGGGTGGGGGGAGGCGGGATACGAAGTTGAAAATTACTCAGGCCAAAGGAGTAGGTAAAATAAAAAAGAATGGGGGTGGGG
The DNA here is from genome assembly GCA_002072015.1 of Radix auricularia. Classification (NCBI taxonomy): domain Eukaryota; kingdom Metazoa; phylum Mollusca; class Gastropoda; family Lymnaeidae; genus Radix; species Radix auricularia. Next base: position 811,610 of record MUZC01000191.1, on the reverse strand, counting down.
GAGGGCCATCCACTTTAGCTTCCAGGCCACAAGTAGAGGTGAGTTCCTTAAAGAAAAGTGGATTTTTTTTTTTTTGGGGGGGGGNTAATAATAATAATAATAATAATAATAATAATAATAATAATAATAATAATAATAATAATAGATTATTTCAGGCTTGTCCATGGGAATGTTTTTCCCATGTGATTCCCATGGGAAACGTCTCATGGGATGGGATGGGATGGGACAGGCATAAATTTCCATGGGATGGGATGGATGGGGCAGAAAAATATGTCCGATGGACAAGCCTGGATAATTTAGAGAGCACCTGTGCTCACGGCTCTTCACCTCAAAATTGTAACAAAACATTTACTTATAAATGCATTCAATGTAAATCGTTCATATCCACCAGCTACAACACGTGATGACATGATGATGTACTCTCGCCATTCCTGGAAAGAAACGTGTGATTGTCGTTTAATTAATTTTGAAAGTCAAGTTTGAAGATATTCACTGGAGGGCGGTTGTGGATAAAGCAGTATCAAGTCTAGAGAACTACAATGGAGCATCAGCGATTTCTTTTGATCGAGGCTAAAATAGATTCTTTTATAGCAGTTGTTATAACTTCATCAACTCATGGAGTAAACACCGCAGAGGATCTGCTCGAGTACTTACGGAGGACAAAGCAACACCGTATTCGAGACCAATGTTGATTTTTCCCCCACGAGATAATGAAGTTTGATTCTGATGATGCGAATATCAATATGCAGTTTATCTCTATTCCACATCTTGATACTTTGAAGATATGGCCCCACTTTACGAATTCGTTAAACGAGACATAAGCTATTTATTTATAAAACTACATGTATATTAGGGCTGGTACTGATTTTTTTAAAAATCTTCGATTAATCGCGGAAAAATTAAATTGATTAATCGATTAATTTCAATTATTTATATTTGTTTAACGCATAAATAAATCCAGTTAAGTCGCGATTTATTATTTCGCGAAATCTGTTAAGTCGGGGTTATTCAATGGCTTCCGAATTTTGTGACTGAACACAGGAAAATCCTTATGATATGCAAGAAATGAGGAGGAAAAACTTTTTTGTTTACGTAATTAATAATTTCCGCAACCCATATGTAAATATATATATATATATATATATACAGGGTGGGCCAATAAAAGTGAGTATAACTCGTAAAATAGAATGTAAGAACAAAAAAAATTTGTTTATGTAATATACTAAACCAATACTAACTTAAATATTTTACTGGTTTACTGACTTACATATGATTTCTGATGAGGGACCGTCCAAAAAGTGCGTCACGCTTTTTTGACCATTTTTAACTCCCCCCGCCTCCCTGTCACAAACTGTCACCAACTTGGACACCACGCCTTCCCCGCGTAAAGTACGTCACACTTTCGATTTTTTTATTTTTTTTTAAATTAACAAAATAATTAAAATTGAATATAAAACACCGTGACGTCACACATGGCTGGACTCCCTCCCCCTGTCAAAAACTGTCACAATTTCTTAGACCCTCCCCCTGTCAAAAACTGTCACAATTTCTTAGACCCTCCCCCTCTGGAATGTTACGCAATTTATGGACGGTCACTGTGCTATAAAAAAAAGTTCCTTGAAGAATTATAATTAATTTAATTATATATTGAAATAAATCATGCTACGAGATATCCTCATTTTTATTGGCCCAGCCTGAATATATATTATTATATATAGTATAGGAAGAAATGCGATTGCAACATTAATTTTCATAATTATAATTTATCTTAATTTTAAAAAAAGCGATAAACTTGATGTAATTGTGTTAGTTATAAAGAAACAACCGCAAGAGAGAAAAAATTGTTTGCATCCTCTAATTAAAAAGCCCCTCTCCCCACTTTTGTTTATTATTTCTGCAGAGAACCAATTTAAACAAATAAACAAGATAATACTTTTTTTTTTTTTGAACACCGTACACAACATATGCCTACCTGGTCACTTCCGTTTGGTGCATGCGTTTCAACCATTTTGGTTATTTATATCTGGGAACCTTTAGCTTTTGTAAACCTTGCAAGTGGAATTTAAGATATTCTATCGTCAGATGAAAAAAAAGAATTGCTGAAATCATCAGGTGCAATGAAATAAAAGTTTCCAGAAATTCAATTTTGAGCACAGTATTTTCTGATTACTATTCTCCATATTTTTTTTCCTAACACAATATAATAGCATTACTCTTTTATCATTATTTTGATTTCTCCAGCTTACGCAGAAAATCTGTTCTCCAATGCCCCGAACTATTCCATCATTCCATAAAATATACTTTAATGCAAACAAGCTCTACTCTGTTGCCCTGAACTCTACTCCAATGCACACACTTGAATGTCTAAACAAATTCTACTCTATTGACCCAGTGTCTTTTCTAATGCCCCGAACTCTACTATAATGACAAAAGTCTATTCTAATGACAAAAGTCTATGCTAATGACACAAGTCTACCATAATTACACAAGCCTTCTCTAATGACACACACAAGTCTAATCTAATGACGCAGTTTCTATTCTTATTCCACGAACTCTGCTCTAATCCTAAAAAGTCTATAAAATGACGCAAACTCTATTCTAATGCCACAAACTCTATTTTAGTGCAAGAAACTCTATTATAATGCCTCAAACTATTCTAATGCTACAAACTCTATTAGAATGCCACAAACTCTATTCTAATGCTACAAACTCTATTGTAATGCAACAAACTCTATTATAATGCATCAAACTCTATCCTAATTCCTCAAACTATATTATAATACCCCAAACTATATTCTATTGCCACAAACTCTTCTCTACGCTCTACTAGTTAATGGTCTTTGAGTGCACTGATCTCTCTTCCTGACATACCGTTAACAAATTGCGCCACCTGTTGTAGAAATCCTGCCGTTAATACTCATTTCCTTCTTACTTTAACACCATGTCAGGATTTTTTCTTTACCTTTTGAAAATATAAGATTTTGAAAGCAATTATTATCTAATGAAATTGTTCTTTTTTACGCCTTTTAAGAGGAAGAGTAACCATGTTCTTTGAAAAAAATAAAATACGTATAATTTTTTTCGATTTTAACTTTAATTTACTGACTTAAATTGCGTCTGTCTGTAACATTTAAAATTATAAAGACGCATTTTGCACTTAGAATTCATCAGGAAAAGTAGACTATATTGTCTATAGTTTCTATTAGTCTATATTTTGAAAAAACCGTTGAAGAAAGGTAAGAGATATTAATTTCTAACACTTTCCTCTTGTCAGACTACTTTTTCATGTGCTTTTTAATCTTGTTTTTTATTATATTTTTAAAAAAAAATAGATTGCAGTACATGTATTTTAATCCATTATTACTTTTTAATGGTTTGAAAATCAATTTTTTCTTTTATTTGTTGGGTTTAAATTTGATAAAAATCTTTAAGAAACTTCCACTTTTCCCAAACTGAAATATCAAATGGTCAGATTTTCCTAAATGACCATCTATTGACCTGAGACAACAAGTAAATCAGTGCATGCCTGAGACAGACCTATCAGAATTTACTCGTTTGCACCGAAATTGAAAACAAATTGAAAAGGAGTCTATACCTTCGTTTGTAACCATTGCTATATTGAACATCGGTAAGATTGGTCAGGTTCTCTCAGACAGATTTATAGAGCATCCTTCTAATTGTAAACAACAAAGACAACTTTTGAGTAATTTGAAGACTTTATTTTATTTTAGAGTTTTTTCAAGATCAGTGTGCAACGAGCACGCTAAGCCAGAATGGATAGTGTTAGCGCAATATAGAAGAAAACCATAATCATCATCATCTTTTCCAGGTCTTATTGTCAGTTTCACCCTGGAAATATTCCATTTAAAAAACATTATGCACCTGTATTCTGTGTTTAAGAAGAACAGGCAGGTTTCAAACCATGGAGAAAGAAGCACAATATCGCATATCTTCAACCGTCCCTTGCTCATAAAAAAAAAAACCTCCAGCATAACTTCATAGCCTTTTTTTTAATTAAAAAAAAGCCTTTGTATGAGTATGGGACGTGGGACTTTGGCAAGTCATGAGACGTTTCAACATTGAATAAGGGATGGTACTTGTGATCGACGAACTATACAATCATGCAAGCAGTGCAGCCCTATTTAAATTCTGTGTAATGGACTTCTTCAAAATGATGATAGCGTCCGCCAGGGCTGCATTCTCTCACCTGTCCTGTTCAATATATTCCTTGAAAAAAATCATGCAAAATACACTCATTGATCACCACACATCCTTCTTCATAGGTGAAAGACCCCTATTAAACCTAAGATTTGCTCATGGCATAGATGCTTTCACTGAGAGCAGTAAAGAACTACATGACCAAATTTACAAACTTGCAGATAGATCAGGTGCATATGGAATGAAAATCAGCTTCAGAGAAATGCAAGTTATTGATTAACACTTCAGTGGCCAGTATGGCAAACATCATAATAAACCACACACAAAAAAGTGGTAGGAAGTACAAAACTTATTGAATATTTAGGAGCCATTATATCTAGAAATGGTACCTGAGAAACTCAAATTCGAGCTAGAATTAGGTCGGAAATGGCAGCAATGACGAGATTTTTCAAGATATTGAACAGCAAATACATTAGCCCTCCAAAAAAGCTCAGGCTATACAGAGCTGACGTTAAAACTATTGTCCTGTATGGATGTGAGACACTACTGTCAACCACTGAAAGCAAGCTGCGGGCATTTGAAAACAAATACATGAGAAAGATTCTCCATATCTCTTATCCAGAACTTATGACCAATGAGTGTGTCCAACAAAGTGATACCTTTCTCTGACCGGAATCGAGACTTATCCGAAAGCTATATATGCCGAAAATGTTTAAAAAATGCCACGTCTGCCTCTAACAACGTCATTCAACGCCGTGAGTACTATTTGATCACGTGACTTGCCGTACCGTGACGAATCACCCTGACCACCGCATGGTCAGCCCCAGCCACAATGTGTTTCACGTGTTTGGTCCAAGCTGTAAATTATAGCCGCCGTGTACCTGAACATCACGTTCCACCATCATCCCAGCTGGATAGCTACTCCAGGAACTGTTTAAAACACGTCGTGTCGACAGTTCATAAATAGCCCGTATCTTCTGCTAGGCGTGAGTCGGGGAGACAGCACCAGGCGCTTAGATTTATGTAGGCGCGCAGCAGGGGAGTTGGCGCAGTGAGGGAGACAACTCGTAGATGGTCTCGTCAATGTGTCCAACACATGCGGATCGTGGACAGGCGGCTGCTTTCTCGCTCACCACAATCAAACTGATTTACACTGTTTAAAGAATTCTGCCAGTGCCGTGCGAAGTGGGGGGGGGGAGGACCACAGTGAGTTGCAATCCAAACAATGAGACAGCTTTTTCATTATTTTTTTAAAATTTTTTAAAATATGCAGTATTTAAATAATAAATAAGTGCTGTCATTGTTGGTCGCCTGGAGTTATCATTTCGTGGAAATGGTTTGCAGAAATTTTGATCGCTTTATGTAGATGTCATCAATCTGGGTTAACCACAGCTGACGCGTGTGGCTAGAGTAATAGATACTTACGTTGTTGTTTTTGTTTTTCTTCCACTCCCACCTTTTAAGGTTTCTGAAAAAAAAATCTTTTTGTTTGTTATTAAGCGCTGTAATAATTCATATCTAACTTTTTAGCGCATTTTCGAGAATTCGAATGCGCTATTGCACCCGTTTTGTCCGTCCGTCTGTCATCACCCTTGATCTCAGCATCCATAAGTCCTAGACCCATGAGGTATATATGTTTTTTGTATGTCCTGACCTGCCATTTGTGCATCAACACTCAGTTACTCGATCCGTTAAAAAACCCCGTTAAAACTACCAAAAAATATTTCGAATCGAGAGGTAACACTAGCGCAGGGAACGGTCGCCATTGTCGGAAGTCGAATACATAGTTTTTCAAGAGTTGTGCGAAAGCGTGCAAACGAATTAGTTTTTTTTTTAGTTGACGTCATTAGAATATGTGTAAAAGTTTAGAGAGTTTTACGTCATCATTTGTGGTGACTTGTAGTTAGATTAAAGAGAAAATTTAAAAAAATTAAATGTAAAGAAATGACTTTTAAATAAAACAAAATGTCAGGTATATTCATTACACAAGAAAATTCATAAAAATATGTCTAAAATCTAAACACAATTACTGATAACTACATAATGCTGATATCTAACATAAGTACTGATACATAATACGAAAATGTGCTAACACGTCCTGAATTCCAATAGGGACCAGGCTTAACATGATTTTTTGTTTGCCTTTCGTTCTGGAGAATTTTCGTTATATAGTGGCAAAACGTTGACTATACCATGGCCTTACAGACCTTCATCGATTGACTTCTATCTCCATGTCTTTAATTACATGATGATAACTTTGCCTGGAAATAGGGATTTTGGCGGGGGTGGTAGAGAGAACGGCGGTGAGGGTAAATAAAATCAAGTCAAATTTAGAATTGGTTCGTTTTCATTGAATAGATTTTAAATTGTTATTTTACTTCATTTTCAATTCAAAAAAAAAAAATCAATGTAAGGGCGTGGAGACGGAGACGGCAGAAACTGAAATTTTTTTATGTTGAACATATTCTAGACTTGAATATACTTGGTCGGGACTTCTATAAATGTTCAATACCGAATTCTTATCTGAGTTGGTTTTGTTTAGTCAATTGGGAGATATTCGTTTTGACTTTATAGTAAATCAAACTACAATCTAGCCACAGGCTATCTACACATCACCAACTAGCAACCCATCACCAGCTAGCAACCCATCACCAGCTAGCAAACCATCACCTGCTAGCAACCCATCACCAGTAAGCCATCTATCACAAGCCAGCCACCCATCACCCGCTAGCAACCCTTCACCAGCATGCAACCCATCACTAATTAGACACTCGCCACAAGCAAGCTACTAATCAAATGATAGCCATCCATCTCAAAGTCTTAAACCAATCTTCGTTGGTCTTTTTATCCTTATAAGGACGTTAAACTTTGAAGAAAAAATATCAAAGCAAACAAAGGCGTATGTTTTAAATGTCCGTTTATTTTTAGGCATGTGGCGCTTGCAGCCTCCAGATTTTTAAAACCAGAAACATAACTAAACAAAGACTTCATCTGTGAGACTAACCACGACCTCGTGCGGGAGGGTTGGTCGTCAGTTAGGTTTGTCTTTCAAAGGTTATGGGATCTTCAGAAATCTTTTCTTCTGCAAGTTTGTTGAGACAAGTCTACGAATCTCTTCCTGGTGTTGCAGTGTTGAGGGCAGGGCTACAGCCATCGTTTTTATGGGTAAAATTTCAGCCACTGAAAGGGGCAGTCCATAAAGTACGTCTCACTCCGAGGGGAGGGGGTGTAAGAAAGTGTGACAGCTTGTGACAAGGGGAGGGGGTCCAGCCATGAGTGACGTCATGGTGTTTTATATTAAATTTTAATTATATTAATTTTTTAAAATTGTTTGAAAGTATGACGTACTTTGTGTATGTGTAGGAGTGGGTGGGTGGTCTGGGTTCCGATATTTGCGACGGGGGAGGGGGGTAATATGGTCAAAAATGTTGACGTACTTTATGGGCGCTGGACGGCCCCTTAGTGTTTATTAAATTCAATAGTAATTTAATTGTTATTATTGGTTCTAATAACTAAAGAAAATTAATTAATTTTTTACACGATATTTACTAATTCTGTCTTCATATACCATGTGGCCCTGTTAAACTGTACATGAGTGTGTTAGGGGAGTGGGGGAGTGGCGTGGATGCCATAAATATCCTGTTAGATAAAGGGGGATTCATGCTATCTTTTTTACTTTTAAAAAAAAATTCAAATTTTGTGTTAAATTTTTAAAAATATAATCTTTATAAAGATGTACATGCTCTAAAAGACAAATGTTTAACTTTATAAAATGTAATACGTCCCAGATCAACATAATCCCTATATGTAATTCGCAGTGCCCCTGTCAGTATCTTTTATAAAAATCTTTAATTGTATCCAGTATAATGTATCGCAGATTGAAATGGATTCGTCAAGAATATAGACGAAGTAGTTCGGCAAGCTCACACTTAACACAGAACCGTCTTTACATCATTTTGGGCCCATTGGCAAAGAAAAAGTTCCCTCCTCGCAGGAGTAAAAATAAAAATACCTAATATATATTAATAAACATAGCGCATTGGCCCATCGGGCATTTGCCCGGGAGCCTACGGGCATAGGGGCCCCATGGGAATATAGAAAGACGTACTGACTTAACACACAGAAACTAGATCCTTGCCATCAAAAGCGAACACGTTCAACGTTGCTCATCATGTGTCACATCAGGATATCAGTTAAGCAAACCTTTTCAAGATATAATAACTTGATTCTATTCAAGCTCTGACTTATATTGACATGGCTGAGGCGAAATCATTTATTACAACAAATAATTTGAGAACCTTTGAATTTTGAGCATAGTCGAAATTCCCATTAGAAATACTCAAAATAAAGACGATGAAAAGTTTAAGAGAAAATCATATGCATTATTCTTTGATCACTCAATAGCTGAAAGGGCGCGTTTAAACACATATAGGGCAAAGATGTGACCCTTAAGGACATAGACAGCTAAGATGTTGTCATTAAACATGCAAGATTTTGCATGTAGACACTTCATAAAATTCCAGGGGAAAAGTTATAGACACCAAAGTATTAGGACAGAATCACCCAGTATTTACACGAGTCTCATGCAGTGCCAACTCCGCTGGACACGTCGTGCTAATCCTTTATCATCGGCTCCCAATGATGCTCTTCTATGGCAAGCTTACTGGTGGGCACAGAGCCCTCGGAGGTCCACTTAAGCGCTACAAAGGCACGCTTAAAATCGCACTAAAGGCCTTTGACATTGGGCATAATGAATCCTGGGAGGCAACAGCCAGTGACCGTGCCCACTGGCATTTTATGATACGGAACGGCACAACAGTATGTGAGGCAAACTGACAACAGGATTGAAAGCCCAGATGTCAGTCCTGGTTTCATCGTGTCAAAAACCCTTCTGATGGCACCCCATCCCCCTCGTGTCTGACCTTCGGGCGCACCTTTCGTGCAAGAATAGGAATAAACCACCAGTGGACATACGAGGCTGCCTAAGCACAGGATACAATGTGATACGAGTGGTATTTGTCGATTAAGACAGAAAGACAACAATAGACATACGTACGGTTAAAATTTTTCTTTTATTACATAGAAAGAAATATGCAGATTCAGCAGTGTATTGTAGACTCCACGTATATATGTCATCATATATTTTTTTAAAGGTTCCCCATTAATAAAAAATGCTGATCTCCAACGCTGTACTGTAAACAGATCTTATCCCGTTACCAAACCCCTGGTCAGATAGCGGATGGGAGAGTGCAGATTCTCCCACTCGGCCTCTGCAAGATCGGCTTATCGCGAATGAATGTTTAGATTGTGCATGTCGTCAGCCGACATTCTACCACGTTTATTACTGGACCGTTATGAGGTTTGGGTTCGTATGTTCGGGTTTTCAGGTTTTGGGTTTTACGTTTGGGTGCTAGGCTTTGGGATTTAGGTATGGGTTTTTAGGTTTAAGTTTTTTTAGTTTTTGGTTATTGTGTTTGGGTTTTAGGCTTGGCTTTTTAAGTTTGGTTTTTTTTATGTTTGAGATTTTATGTTTTGGTTCTCAGGTTTGGTTTTTTTTAATTGTTTTTTTTTAATTAAAAAAAATATTTTTGGTTAGATTTCTATCCGTAAAAATAGTGCGGCCAAGGAAAGTTGTTTGCCTGCTAGTCTTTCATTTATATAATAATAATAAATTGATAGTTTATATAGCGCTGTATCTCAGTAAGGAGCTGGGCTCATTGTGCTTTACATGAAGATAATAACATAAATAAAAGTATTAAATATGCATTCATATCATATCAGCCACGGGGGCCGCGGTGGTCGAGTGGCAAGCGCGCTCGACCGTCGTTCCGATGGTCACGAGTTCGAATCCATGGGAAGCCAAGGACTTGTTCCCGGGGCCCAGGGCGTCCCCGAGTTCCACCCTGCACCAAATGGCTGAAAAGCGGCAGGGTAATGCGTGTAACCCTTAGCCGAGGCATGTGAAACAACTGCTGCCTTGCAGATGGTCCTGGCTGACCAAAGGCTATGGAAGCAAATCCAGAAAATACAGCAGGCTGAAGTCGGAGACCACGGGCCAATTGGCGCAAAACTCGTGGCACGCAAAACTCAATATTCAATATTGAGAACGAAGAAGAAGAAGAAGAATAACAGCCACATACATTACAGTACAATACACATAAGCAATATTATTTTAATCATTAAAATAAATGTTGTTTCATTATTTTTTAACAAAAATTTTGAAAAAAAAGTGTCTTAAGTGCAGCCTTGAAGGGCTTGGCTGTTTGAATGCTACGGCTGTGTAATGGTAGAGAATTCCATTGTTTTGCTGCACAAATATTTTATTTCGTGTCTTAGGAACAGAGAGAATGCGTGTATCTGCAGAAGAGCGTAGCTGACGAGTGGGTGAGTAGACCGAAGTAAGTTCAGTATGATAGGAAGGGCATGAGCGCAGAAAAGAAGCTGTGACAGAGAACGGCCAGTTTATATCTTTTCAGGCTTGTATAGGTACCCAATGAAGTATGTAAAGTAGCGGAGTAAAATAGTCATGATTTTTTGCCTTAAGAACTAGTCTGGAAGCTGAATTTTGAACTTTCCGTTGTTTTTCAATGCATTTTTTTTTGGCGCACCTGACAGAAGAGAATATCATCTACTGGCCGGAAGATACTTGGTCGTAGCTTAAAGGCAAAACACCTTTGGGGTGGGGGTGATGGGTGAAGAGTGATCTCTAATCCGTGTGATTCACCTCAACCGAGGTGAAATTTTAAAAATGCACTTTGTCACCTAACAATGAATTCTATCAAAATTTCAGATAGATGGAATGTACCGCAATTTAAATTAATAAATTTTTAGTTTATCTCTATGAAGTCACCTGCTACAGTTGACCTCCAAGGGTCGATATATTTTACTCCCGCTATCAAAGACCACATACCCGTGCTGTACAGCAAGGGACGTTCGGTCATGTTCAGTCTGTAAATGGATGTCGCGCATTGCGTATTATATTGAACATAATCAATGCTTTTATTTATGTCTCCTATTTAAGGGATTTATTATCAAAACTTTGTTTTTACGGGCTGTTTAATTTTATATATATATCGGACACCCTGACCTCCATGTTTAGTAATAGGTCTTTTGGAATTAAAATTAAAAAGCAATAATTTTTAAAAAATATAATATAAAGAGTCTTTACTATGAAGCTGTTAACTTTGTGACGACCTATGTAAGGCGATATCTATCACGCATAAATTTATAAATCACTATCAGTTGTAGAATTCACATGAATGACCTCTTCTTATGAGTGGCGCCAAATATGATTTTTTTAATCACACCCACTTTAAAAAATGTTTATACTAAAAATAAAATAAATAAAAACTCTTCAGGCTTAAATTTCGTCACAGTTTTTTCTACGTTTCCTTTAGCTTTGTGTGACATACTTTGAAAATCTCCCCTAACTCTATCTCTCTCTCTCTGGCTTCTCCCTCCCTCTCTCTCGCTTTCTCTCTCCTCTCTCTCTCTCTCTCTCTTTCTTTCTCTATTTCTCTCTATTTTTTTCTTTCTATCCTTATATCTCTCTTTCTATTTCCCTCTCTCTCTCTCTCTCTCTCTCTCTATCTCTCTCTCTCTCTCTCTCTCTCTTCGTATTCTTTCAATTAAATTTATAACAAATCATTGCCAAAAATACGTTACCTCGGATACTGAGAACTCTTGAAGTAATTTAGATGTACTTGCGATATGCTTTACCCAACTCTAAATGTTTATACCAAAAACTTCCGTAGACCAAACAGAGCTGCACTTTCTTGCAAGGTTCTCACGTTTCACCTATGAGGGGTGTTGATGCCAACAGGTTCCGTTTGGGAATTCATACGAATAAATTTTGTTTTTTTTTCATCCTTGCCTGGCAGTAACAGGATGTGTGACCTACATTGGTTTCGTCTGTGTGTTTCGAAACCCATTGTTATCGTTGCCGAACAAGGGAAACTTGGAAAGATGGTATTCAGATGTTGCCACCCAAATAAAAGAAAAGGCGTTTGCGTTGTTTGGGTCGGCGGGATATGAGATATGAAAACATGTATTTGAAAAATAATTAATGTAACAAGTTTCTCATAATGCTACGTTTAACAATATGACAAGGTGACTGTTTGAAATTCTTTCCAATATCAACATCAATAGTCATATAACAATTGAACTTGTTGTCTATATCAACGTCATTAGTTATGTAATAACCTTTGAACTTGTTTCCCAAATAAACAACATCAATAATCATATGCCCTTTGAACATGTTTGCCATCGCTTATCAGTATCAATAGTCATATACCTTTGCACGTGATTCCCATAGCGACAACAGTATCCATATAAACTTTAAACTTGTTTCCCATAGCAACATCAATACTAATATTACCTCTAACACATGTTCTTCCACAGGTCAATATCAATGGTCATGTATCATTTGATACAGAAGTCCCCTCCTACCGTGCTGACCTGGCCATGCCACTCGGCTTTCATATCATCGCTGTCTTCCTGGCTGATGTGGACACAACTACGTCTGGACGTTTGTACTACAGGTAACTACTGCATGTTGGGCAGGTAATAAATGAATGTTGGACAGGTAACCACTGAATGTTTGACAGGTACTTACTGAATGTTGGACAGTTAATCTCTCTATGTTGGGCAATTAATCTCTGCATGTTGGACAGGTAATAAATAAATGTAGGACAGGTAAAAAATGAATGTTGGACAGGTAACCACTGAATGTTGGACAGGTAATAAAGGAATGTTGGACAGGTAACCACTGAATGTTGGACAGGTAACCACTGAATGTTGGAAAGGTAACCACTGAATTTTGGACAGGTAATAAATGAATGTCGGACAGGTAACCACTGAATGTCGGACAGGTAAACTATGAATGTTGGACAGGTATCTTCTGAATGAGATGTACTCAATATGTTAAACAGTTATAAACCGTAAGTTGGACAACTGACCACTTCATTTTGTACAAGCCCTACAAGTCGACTTGTCATAAACTATACTTCTACGTTGATCAGGTTATAAAATCCACGGCTTTATTATATTTAAACACTTTATACAAACATTTTTTTTTTAAAAAAGACATGCCTTAAGATACAATAACAAACAAGACGGAATAAGAAATAAAATTGAAACTTTTTCTTAGAATCAGGATACCTTAGTCTAAAACAAAGGTCGGTGAACATGGGTAAATTTACCCAATTTGAATAAAAGTGAACTTTTTTTTTGGTAATAGAGACTTATTTGAGGTATATAAAATCTGCTTGAATCCACTCTTTTGGGCGTTAAGTCCACATACAATTTTATACTTTGGGGTAACAGGCAAACACGTTAGCCAAGACCTGGTTAAAAGTTGTTTATCTTTTTTAAACGATAGCTACTGGATCCTTTGGTGACAACTAACTAGTTTATCTGGCAAGGACGTGAAACGATTGGTAGTCTGGGAGTTCTAAAAAAAACTGAACATTTTAATTTCCTTTTTTATATTTCAGGGCGACGGAAGACAGAGCTCTCCTCCAGAGGGCAGCAGCTGACGTGCAGACGTACTTCTCTGGTTTCGAGAACTACGTCCCCACAGCATTGTTCATTGTCACGTGGGACAGAGTGGGTTACTACAGTCAACAGTCAGACAAGGTGCTGGTTCCCTCCCTTAATGGATGATTGCCATGTATAATGGCTTTTACCTAAATATATTGTGTCTCCTATCAGTGGCGTAGCTAGGGTCACGTGCGCCCGGGGGCATGACACAAATTATGCGCCCCTTGACGGACCAAAAAATTCTGGGGGCTCGCTGAGCCCCCAAGAAAATGTTGAAATTTTACGATTTATATGGTTCATTTTTTGAAGCAAATGATTTTTTAATGAAATACAATACAGACTAATAATTCTCTATACGATTATAAACAATTTATTTGAAAAAAAAACTCAGCTAATTATACATGACTAGAATAGACATAATCTAAAATAAATTGATCTTCCTTGATTTGAATGTCGTCAATCTCGATGTTAAAATTGATATTCTCAAGTGTTCTCTTTCGATGCTAAGGAGTGCAAGATCATCTAGACGATCTTGATCCATTGAAGCACGTAATTAAGACAAAATAAGGTTTACTTTGCTGAAGGACCGCTCACAGCTATTAGTTGAAACAGCAATTTTTAGAAGTATTTGAAGTGAAATGCGCAGATTCGGAAATACGTCATCTCCATATGAAACAATAAAATCGAGAAGATCCAAAGTAGTTTCCGGTAGAACTTTAGTCCGGGTACTGAGCATCATTTTATGCACACAATTCGTAGAAATTAGCCAAATCTAAGCAATTTTAATTATATGTATCGACTTTTGTTTCAGCAAGAACAGATTTGACGTCTAGTAAAATCCGTATTGATATCTCCTGTTGGAGTTTATCAATTTCGCTGTTCATAGCAGGTGCAATTTCTTCTTATGTAGAAAGTTCTGCATCTCTTTTTAATTCTCGAAGGCATTGTCCAATGTCGTATAATCTTCTGTCAACCTCGATTCTCCAAGTTGTGCATCTTCTTTCCCATTGTCTACCGCAACAGGACTCAAATTAACACGAATGTTGACAATTTCTCGCTCAAGCGATTCAAGATCAGATTAAGCTTCCTTGAAACTCACAGTAGGATTCTGGAACCGTTTCTGGACACTATCAATTTTATCAAGTATGATGTTCCAGAAATGTTTAAAATCAAGAAGTTAAAGTTTTATATACCTACCACCAAAGCCTCTGCATCACTTCTGGTGTCAGGCGTCATATCTGTATGTTCTGATAATTTTTGCCAACAGCCCTGCTATGTCATCTAGTCCTTCATAAATTGCTATAACATCTTCTGATAGTGCAATCCAACGTGTTTCAGACTCCCTCTTCATTGTGATTGGCACAACTCTTTTTTAATTTTTTCCCAACGAGTTGTTGAAAGGGAGAAAACACAAATTTATACTTTCAACTGTTCCAAAAAACGTGATAACAACTGGATCGTGTTTAGTTGAGTGTACTCTTGCTAAATTTTAAGCTGTGGTTGCCACAGTTGATGAACAATGCTCTGTGATTTCTAGCACATTTTCGCTGTTGAATACCGGATACATTCCCGGTCATTACAGAAGCATTGTCATAACATCGTGACCGACAGTCGGATAGTGGTATGCTATTAGATTACAGTTTCTCTATGATAAATATTTCAAGGCTTTTTGCGTCTTTGGAATGTATCTGTGCAAAATCTGAAAATGATTCTTTGATAGCTACTTTTTAGTTTGTAAATCCACATCCACAAATCTGATGACTTAAGAAAGCTTTTCCGGTGTCCTATATCGATTGGAGTCAAGTAAGATACGGTAGTACTTGTATTTTCTGATTTCACTCAACAGCTGATTCCTTACAGTCGATGTAAGTAGCTGGATAAATTCATTTTGGATTTCCGGTGATAAATAATATACTGAACCTAGATTTTCTCGGGCATTTTGTTGGTGTTTTTTTTTCTAACAGTTGATCCTACTAAGCAACAAGTTTTATCACAGATGGACAGGAAAGAAAGGCGGTGTCTGATGTTTCATTTGAAAGGAATCCAACTTGCTTTGACAAACCGATACAAGCCCGTGAAGGGGGAGACCTTCCCTCCCCTCTCCCACTTAACTCCCTCCACATGGGAATTGGGGAAGTACGATTTATCTTTTTAAAGAGTCACAGCATGCAGCAAAGGGACGCGTATTAACCATTCTGTTAGCCAGTGGTTTTCAACCTTTTGAGATTCCAGGACCACTTGAAAAATACGTGTCTTAGCTATGGGCCACTACTAAAAATTATTTCTGCATTTTCTGGTTTTTCGGTGATTTCGTACAATTTATCAAACATCTCAAAGTTACCTTGAAATAATCTTTATTTTCAAAGATCAAGCTTTTTCGTAAAAGCAGACATTTTGTCACTGAGAGTTATATAATGTATCTGCTTTCCTTGCCGAGTGGAATTAAGTTTATTGAGCTTTTCAAAAATTTCAGCCAAGTAAGCCAGAACAGCAACCCATTAGCCATGGTTCAAATTATCAACAAGCATTGAATTATTTCTACATGAAAATCTCTTACGTCATCGCGTAATTAAAACAGTCTGATAACCAGCGAATTTCAGTATACATTAGTAACTGTTAATGTTCAAGATTCATATTCGAGCATAAGAAATCAAAGAGACGAGAATTTAATTGGCGAGCTTGATAAAATTAAAAACCATTATGGCCAGATCAGAAATATATTTAAGTCTGCGTTAATTCTTTTACTTGCCAGTCTTTCTCGATCAATCCTACAGTGCGTAAATTTCATGCTTTTCTCACGGACCACCTGGCAAATCTTCGCGGACCACTAGTGGTCCGTGGACCACAGGGTGAGAACCACTGCTTTAAGCCACTCCTTTTTCTTGTCTTGGTAATTTTGGTTGCTTTTAGTGTCGTCTCTGGTAGCTCTATTAAAAGAATCGTATTGGTCTCTAACTGCTCACTACCATCAACTCACAGTTTTTTTTAATTAAAAAAAAACAAAACACATCAGCAATCCTACATTGTGGATGTGTCATTTATTTATAAGTAGAATGGCGCCCCTTAACGCTCAATGGGGGCGCCTAAATCATGTTTAACAACTGTTTTGTAATAAAGATATGTTCGGAGCTCCAATATTCAATCTCGCAAACGTATTTGGGATACATTAGTTTACATACAAATTAAATTAAATAATGAGTTTTAATACTCATTTTGGCGCCCCCCTAACGTGGCGCCCGGGGGCATTCGTCCCCCTCTGCCCCCCCTCGCTATGCCACTGCGCCGATAGGTGCAAATTGGGAGACGATTTTTTGTGGGGGAGGATTAGAAGGCCCGTGCTTTTTTTTTCAAGCGAAAAATGTTTGGGAACTCATTTCAAATCTGTATTTTAACTTATGTCAGAAAATACCATAATAGTCTATAATTGAAAAAAGGAATAGGAACTCAGTTCCCATGAGTTCCCACTGAAAAAAGCACTGTAGAAGGCTACACATTTAAGCCGGCTTGATAGATATTGAATTAATTATTTCTAAGAAGAAATAAATCCTCAGCATCCGTCTCAAGTGATTGTCAGACATCTTTGAAATTTTTTACATTAGAGATTAAAATAGACCCAATAATAATAATGCAGAGAATAATGGGAGAAAAATGGGAGAGAAATATGGAGAAAGATTTCGTGGTTTATTGCGAAGTAATGGTTTAAGAACGGGGAACAATAATAGACTGAAAAATTTAGAGCTAGTGGATGAAGGTGAGAGATGTGGAAGAGACTGTGAGAGTAAAATACTACATAGTTTTTCCTAATGTTGTTGATTACCATAAGCGAGCTAAAGTCAATTACTTGCACTGTGTGTTACATGTCAGTGAGTCGCTAAACACTAACATGACTGTGTGTTACATCTCAGTGAGTCGCTAGAGACCTTAACGTGACTGTGTGTTACATCTCAGTGAGTGGCTAGAGACCTTAACGTGACTGTGTGTTACATCTCAGTGAGT
>MUZC01000191.1:760129-788862 GCA_002072015.1 Radix auricularia | reverse complement strand
TACATCTCAGTGAGTCACTAGGGACCTTAACGTGACTGTGTGGTACATCTCAGTGAGTCACTAGAGACCTTAACGTGACTGTGTGTTATATCTCAGTGAGTCGCTAGGGACCTTAATGTTATCTTCAGAACTAATCACAAGAAGTTATTTTTGCCATCAAACAAAACATTAACCTGCGTAAATAAAACGGAATATCTCCCCGTAATGTTACGTGCTCGGCAACTTGCGAATAATCGCACACTTAAAAGACACCATAAGAAATAAACATAAAAAACAATCTCATCTGACATTCAACGGGGAATGTGTCATCGTTAGTCACGCCTAACTCTGGGTTAAAGACATGTAATTTGCTGTTTCATGTCCCTGATACGGATTAAAAAAAACTACAGTGAATCATATGTAGCTATAAATGGAAAGATATATGTTTTACCAACCTCCAGTGGATCAGATGTAGCTATAAAAAAAAAGATTAACAAGTTACCAACCTTCAATGGATTAGATGTAGGTATAGATGGAAAGATACAGGTTACAAGCATATTGGATTGGGTGTAGCTATAAATCGACAGTTACTAAATACAGATCTTAGGTGTTTTCAAATGGCTTAATCAAAAGCTTCAAATTACAAGACATAGATATTTATGCATAGAATACTTATGAATATAACCCCTCCCCCTAAACACCTTTTTTTTTCAAAGTAGCTTTTTTAGTAAGTTCATTACTCCTCAACATGGCATGATCTACCAAACTTAATTAATTATGTAATGTTTTAGGAGATAATAGTCGATGTTAATGGCTATTCACGATGTAAATGTTTGCTTCAAAACTAGATCCCTTGCAATTTAACAACTCAATGCGAACGGTTGTTTCAACGTGTTTATGTTTTCTCCTCCAGTTGAACACCTTCCAGCTTGTTCTGCTGACTAATGGGATCCACTCGTTCGCTTTGTTCCACTATCTGGACAGTGGCATTCAGTGGACCAAATCTCAGGGAAAGTTGGAACCCAACTACTCCGACATTCCACCGCAGGCTGGTTTTGAGGGGGGCAGGGGCGGAAGCTTTTACACCCTACCTGGATCCGCCGACAGCGGGGCCTTCGTCACGTGAGTAAACCTAAAAAGTGTGGCCGTCACAGACAGAACATGTCAGATGTTTTATTTCATATGACATATTCAGAGGCTTAACTTGACTTGTTGCGTTTGCCCACAACATATGCTAAAAATATATTTGTTTTTAACTTATATGTCTACTTTCATTTTTTTTTTTTAAATTTCACTTAGTTAAAGTTTTCAAACATTTCACTGGTAATTAATTATTTGGGTGCGGGCGGGGAGTGGATACATAGCTGAAAGTATCAAGAAATTCAATATTTTGCTTTGGTTTTTGAGAAAGGTGTAAGCATGTTCCTAATCCTTCAGGTTAACATTTCAATATGGTTTGTTTAAAATGAATTCTCTTATTTAACTAATCTTTGTTTACAGTGGTTCCAATGTTAATTTCCCTGGTGTCTGGATGTACCATATCGGAAACACTAGAAGCGGCAACGTGAGACCGGCTGACCTGAACACAGGGGAAGGTGTGTTTAAACATTTCGTGATGCAAGAAAATATCTCATACCCTTAAATGTTTAGGTTTATCGCTACATTTTTAAATTCTTTAAATTAACTTGTGGCATCTGCTTGATTGTTTGCTAGCCGAAAAAAAAGTTGGATCAATTTTTAACCCACGTTCCCGTATGCTAGCCAGCTGAAATTTTGCAGGCGGACTCGTTACGACTATAGAAACGATATATCAAAACTTCAGATCGATCGAATATATTGTAATTTAATTAAAGAATTTTTAGATTGTCTCTATGTATCTCTGTGTAGATGTTACTTTGTGTGTTAGAGTATCGCAGTGCGTATTTTATTGAACAAACTTTTTAATACTTTTCCTGCGTGGTGCAGTGTGTATTATATTGACGATACTTTTCTAAAATACATCCGTTCTGTGTCACAACTTCTTTTCTGACTCATGCCCTTCATATCTTACTGAACTTTTGTCAGTCTACTCACCAAGTCGTCAGCTACGCTCCTCTGCAGATACACGCATTCTCTGTGTTCCTAAGATAAGAACTAAATCTTTTGGCGAAAGGTCATTCTCCTTTTGTGCAGCCAAACAATGGAATTCTCTTCCATTACACATTCGTAGCATTTCAACTGCTAAGTCATTTAAGACTGCACTTAAGACACATCTCTTTAAAATTTATTTTCAAAAATAATAAAACCACATTTCTGTAATTGATTAGCGTAGCTGATGTATTGAGTATACCGTATTGTTATTTATGTAGTTAATATGCTATGAATGTTTCTTTTTATTTATATATGTATTTTTGTTTCCATGTAAAGCGCTGTGAGCCTGGCTCCTTGCTGGGATACAGCGCTATATAAATCATCATTTTATTATTATTATTATTATTATCCTCCATCTGTAAATGTTTTACTAGTCTGTCTCGCGGTGCGCACTATATTAAACATGTTTTTATAACCCTTTCCCGTGATAAAATCGAACTGAAATTTAGGAGGCTGACTGATGTAGATAGCTTTTTTAAAAAATCCTTTATATTAACTCGTGGCGTCTGCTTGCTTGATTGATGTCTTGAATGCCGAACAAACTTTGGATCGATTTTACCCAGTTCCTCGTATGCTAGTGAGCTGAAATTTTGCAAGCAGACTCGTGTTGATAGCAAAAATGATGTTTCAAAATTCCAGATCAATCGATTGTAATGTAAATAAATTAACGAATTTTTAAATCATCTCTATTAATCTCTATGTAGCATGATAATTTTTGTGCAAGAGTACAGCGATGCGTAATACGTATTATATTGAACGATCATTTTTAATACTTCCCTGTTGCGCTGTGCGGTGTGTATTATATTGACGATACTTTAGTAAAATCTATTCCCGATCTGTAAATGTAAATGCTCTTAAATGCTAATAGATTGTCTCACGGTGCGCAATTTGTTGAACACGTTGTTATAACACTTTTTCCGTGATCAAATCGAGATGAAATTTAGTACGCAGACTGTAGAGGCTTTTTTTTAAGCGCATTTTTGAGATGTCGAAATCGCTATTGCACCCGTTTTGTCCGTCCGTCCGTCATCACCCTTGATCACAGCATCCATAAGTCCTAGACCCATGATGTATATATGTTTTTTGTATGCCCTGACCTGCCATTTGTGCATCAACACTCAGTTACTCGATCCGTTTAAAAACCCCGTTAAAACTACCAAAAAATATTTCGAATCGAGAGGTAACACTAGCGCAGGGAACGGCCGCCATTGCCGGAAGTCGAATGCATAATTCTTCAAGCATTGAAGAGTGGTGCGAAAGGGTGCAAAAGAATTAGTTGTTTTTTTTTAGTTGACGTCATTAGAATATGTGTAAAAGTTTAGAGAGTTTTACGTCATCATTTGTGGTGACTTGTAGTTGGATTAAAGAGAAAATAATTTTTTTTTAAAATGTAAAGAAATGACTTTTAAATAAAAAAATGTCAGGTATATTCATTACACAAGAAAATTCATAAAAATATGTCTAAAATCTAAACACAATTACTGATAACTACATAATTCTGATATCTAACATAAGTACTGATACATAATACGAAAATGCGCTAACACGTCCTGAATTCCAATAGGTACCAGGCTTAATTTGATTTTTTTTTTACTATTAATCCTTTATATATTTGAGAAATAACTATAATTTTGGAGTTTGGATTGTCGTGCATTGCGTTTTATACTGAACATTCTTTTAGTTATGTCTCGTATATAAAAGATTTATAGTCAAATATTTTGTTTTTTATTGTTGTTGTTTTTTTTAAATTAAAATCTTTTATATTAACTCGTGGTGTCTGCAATGGATCGACTGTAGTAGTTGGATTTTTAAAAACTATAAATCCTTTATTATTGAGACGTAAATAACATTTTGGATTTTTGGATTGTCGTGTGATGCGTATTATAATTAACATTCTTTTAGTTATGTCTCCTATATGAAAAATTTATAGCTAAAACCATTGTTGATTTTTTACGTTTTTGTAAAAAATATTTTTCTTTGTTTCGCTTCGGAGAGTGTAAAATAACCTGAGCTTACTTTCAACACTTGATCGTCATGATACTGATTTCATGCATTAAAATATGAAAACATCTCTTGGTCATTGAACTAAACGTCAAGTCTGTTTTATCCAAACCTCTCCAACATTCAGTGACGTTGTTTGACGTGGAGACACAACAGGACGGATGCGTCCAGTCCGCCTACACGTGTCATCAAAATGCCCAGTGTATTGACCACGACGTGGGGTCGTGCTGTGCGTGTGTCCCACCCTTTTACGGGAATGGACTCGCCTGTCTTGAACCAGGTAGGTTATTGTATTATACATTTATTAGAAAGCACTTCTTTTACAAGTTTACTAATATCTCGTCAATTCCATTTACATCATCACTTCTCTTTACATGCATTCTATCTTTCCACTCAGACGGATTATTTCTTTATCGATCCAATTTCCTTAATTCTTCCTTCAAATCTACCATTCTAGAGTCGGCTCATTAAAAAAAAAATTCTTCTCATAATTTTCCAGAGCGCTCAATTGGTTTGTTCCAACCTAAAAATGACAAATGCCAGAACTGTCATTATCCATCCATTCTTTATTTTACTCCATTCATCTACCTTCCAATCCAGTCATTCTACCGCTCAATCGGTCATTTGTATCTTTCCATCTATTCATTCAACTACTCCATCCGTCCATTATATCTTTGCAAGTATCTTTTCTACCTCACCATCCATTTACCAACAGCCCCCCTTTTATTAATATATTCTCACCAACCACACATTTCCACCTTTGCCTGTTATCAGCTTTATAACACGACGCATCATCAAAAGATTTCTAGTTTACGCCCATGTGTCCTATGTTCGTACTGACTTCTTCATTGCGATGGTTTCAATCGTTTGTGCAGGTGTCGCTCAAAAACTCAACGGACGCGTCTACGGCAGCTTGAACGGCATCACCCTCGGCAACGACCTCAACATTCACACCTACGTGGTCATCACGGATGGCCGGACCTACAGCGCCATCTCACGGGTGCCCGAGATCCTGGGACCCGCCCTGGAGGCCCTGAACTCCATTGGAGGAATCATCGGGTGGCTGTTCGCTGTTCCCATGAACCCCCGGGCAAAGAACGGCTACAGCCTCACTGGTACTGAAACAGCGAGCTTAAATAACTTTGCATGAGTTCTTCTCATAGTCTCTAAATAATAACCTAAGTTTATCTCAAAAAGGATTTTTTTTCTGTCAACTTATATGTCATTTATGAAATTGATTCAAGTTGAAACCGAAAATGGAACTATTCAAGATATAATTAGAGCTAGTTCGCTGTTGAAAAACTTTTAATACACACTTAATTTATGAAATAATAGATACTGTATACATTCATTGATTTGCATGATTATTTAGACACACAAATTATTGCCACCTGCTTTTTCTTTAAATTAGAGGCGTCACTAGGTAGGTTTGGGGGTGCGGACTGGACAGGGTAACATAACAACGGGTGACCCAAAAGTGTAAAATTGTGTATGTTCTTGTTGTTAGGCACTTTCAGGCTAAGAGGCGGTCTATGGGGTAAGTTGTGAGGGGAGGGGGTTTGACATGAGCTACCACAATGTGGGGCACCAACCCTAGTGAAGCCTCTGTTATAAAAGAACCCCTCCCCAATTGTTGACTTTTAATTTATTAATGACTCTTTATTTCGTAATTTAATATCGTTACACATATCGCAACCTGTCCTGCAGGCGGGAAATTTAACAGAACAGCCCGAGTGACTTTCCAGTCTGTGGACAGGGCCAACTACGTTGTTAGGATTTACCAGGTCTTTCACGGCCACGACTCACCCAACAACATCATCATGGAGACAAGGCTTGAAGGGAACGTGCCTGAGATCCCACTGGGGGCCACGGTGGCAGTCGACGATTACTATGAGAACTACAAGAAAACAGCTCGTGGTAAGACTTGAACCGGGTTGGAACTAAACTTTTTCTTGTGGTAAAGGATCGGCCAGGTTGAATCTGATCTGTTTCTCATGGTAAGACAAGGTCAGGTTGAATATTATCTGTTTCTCATGGTAAGTAAAACTTGGCCATGTTAAATCTAATCTGTTTCTCATGGTAAGACAAGGTCAGGTTGAATATTATCTGTTTCTCATGGTAAGTAAAACTTGGCCATGTTAAATCTAATCTGTTTCTCTTGGTAAGACTTGGTCAGATTCAATTGAATCTGTTTCTCGTGGTAACTGTGGCGTAGCTTTGGGTTGATCCTTCTTGTCCATGAGGGGCATCCGTCGATCATTGTCGGCGTCTGCAAAACTGCAAGTGCGTCGGCTACCTATGCGAGGCCTCCAGGTAACTTTATCCTGGGCCAGCTTCTCCAGGATCTTCAAAGCTATGGAAGGGAGGGGGGGGGCTTAATTTGAAAGTCTCCCGGGCCTCTACGATAGCCTCAACCACCACCCCCACAAAAAGAAATTAAAAATTATAAAAATTCAAAGCCAAGAAAAACTAATGCTCTAGAATTGCCTACGCATTTTCCATTAAACTAAAGGAATAAAGACGCAACTGAATTTTTAAAAATTTGTATTCAAATTTATTTTTTTATATTTAAAAAAAAATAATTCTGTTGCTCTGATGCACTTTGATTTGCATTGTAGAATGTGAAATTATATTTTTAATGTGGACGAGCAGACCTTCAAACCTCGTGAGGCTGTTTCAAAAAGTTTAACTCATTGAATAATGTCAGCCAATCGGTCTATCTTTGGTATTGGTCTATCTTTGGTATTGGTCTATCTTTGGTATTGGTCTATCTTTGGTATTGGTCTATCTTTGGTATTGGTCTATCTTTTATTATTGATGAATAATTATGCATAGAAAATTGGTGGGTTTTTTTAAATGTGCTATAAAATTCGATGTTGATGTCAAATATAGAAAAAACTAGATGATGAGATATAAAATAAAATATAAAGGGGTTTCAAAAAATAAAGTAAACTATTTGGTGATGTCGAATGTGTTTTAATAAAAACAAGAGAATGTTTTCACCGCAGGTACTGTTAAGTCCTTTGTTGAAAGAACCTATCGAGTTAACGACGTGGCCTACCGCTACACCTGGGACAACACCATCACATTCGACGAATGCCTCGATGGTCAGACACTGACCAGTGATGTTTGGAGACTGACTGTCAACCGTCACTTCGTCAAACACAGTCAGCAGGACCAGGTGGTCAGATTTGCCATGACATCAAAAGTTGGTCTTTTCACAGGTGAAGTAATTTGATGTGTGTCTCAGTCAGCGGGCAGATCTTATCAGCAATTGTTTTATTGAAAATTTTTAAACACATAGAAATAGTGATTTAATTGAATAACGTTCATTAAAGAAACAAAAGTAATGTAAGCTGTATGAGACAAAAAATGCTATTAGTTGTATTTTTTTAAACACATTTTAAAAAATAAATAAATAGTCTGTATTAACATAATTCTGTGTAATTATATCATCTTTCTTTTTTTTTTCTCTTTCAACTCAATGGGTTTGGGAATATATAAAAACAAGTTACAAAAACTCGAATTTAAGTATTTAAACGCAATTTCCAACAAAGAATTTTGATTTTTTTTATGCATTGGAAATCATTCTAGATTACATTAAAAGTTGGTTCAAACAAGTTATTCTGAAACTAAACACAATATGACCTCATATCTCCTCACGTTATATCACACCAAGAATGTGTCAATATAATATAATGTGCACCAGCAATAATCTAACATAAGCATTCACAAAGCTGAAAACCCCACTATCATTCTAGATTACATTAAAAAAGTCATTTCAAATCAATAATTTTGAAACTAAACAAAACAGTTGCTATCTACAAATTGCTGCTAAAATTAAGGGAGTCTACCAAAAAGGGAAGAAAAAAATTCTTTCTCCAACATTGTTCAAAATATTATTAGTTACAGTTTGGCGTTTGTTTCAACCCGATAGATGTTATGGTTGGCGAGAAATTGACCAAATACTCATATTTTTTTTGGAGGGGGGGGGGTTATTTTCCAAGAAATCCTGTAAATTGTTTCGGTAATTTTTTGGTCCATGCACGTCCTTAGGATCTCCTTAACATATTTGCAAAAGACAAAAACCCTCTATCTGGTATGGTCCAGGAGGAGTTGCTGTTCAAAGCTCAAAAAGACTGGCCAGACATTTTGAATCTATAAACGCAATTCCCAGGGTAAATGTCGTTAAAAATATAATTTACTGATAAATCACTTTCACTTTAAATTACTTGTTGTGTTCATTGTTCGTCCAGGCACAGATCCTTGTGCCAACAGTGCTAACAAGTGTGGAGAAAATGCTGACTGTGTCCCTCTCGGAGAGACTCACAAGTGTGTCTGTAGAACTGGCTATATAGGAGATGGCATGAAATGTGAAGGTAAATTTAGGGTGCATTCTCAATCAAGCCAGCCCAGTCACTTAAGTGATCATTACTATGATGAAAATAATGTTTTGTGTTGACTTTTCATATAATCCGTACAATGAAAAGACTTTTTTTTAAAAAATCATCAGAATCATAACAAGATTTTAATTTCATTGTCTCATTTCTTCCAGATATTGACGAATGCCTTCTGAGCCCATGTCATCAAAACGCCAGTTGTTTCAACCTACCTGGAAATTTTCAGTGTCGGTGCCAACCAGGATTTTCCGGAGATGGACGGACTTGTGAATGTAATAATAGATTAGACAATAGATTATTAAGAAATTGTGCCCATCTGTCTTCTTTTTGTTTCTCCCTTGTTCTTTTTTTATTAATCTTGACTTAATTATTATTTTCCCATGATATAGTAACGTACATTTAATGTTAATACTTGTGTAAGTTATTAGGACTGATGGAGGCATTAACTGAAACATCTTCTTTTGTATTAGTCAATTACTAAAGCTTTAATTGATTGTTTTGTTCACACAATTAGTTTGTGTTTCTTGTATTTAAAAAAATAAAAACTTTATTGGACTCCTATTCTATATGATTACAAAATTAACTGTGAACTTGTTCTTGTCAAGTTTTTTATTTGCTTTCTGAAAAGGACATTTTAAGTAAATCAGGTTGTTGATTTTTTTTTTAATGACTGTAGCATTTCATCTTCATACAAGAATATATTATATTATACTGATATGTTCTCTTGAACTTTGCCTGACGTTGATCTTGTTCTTTTTTTGTCTTAGCTAATGTTCCTCTTTGTGGTCAAGTAGTTTGTGATAGCAACGCTCAGTGTGCTTTCACTGAGGGAACTCGTCAGGCAAGATGTGTGTGTAATACTGGATTTACAGGCGATGGGGTCACGTGTGCCCCTTTCAGTAAGTAGAAGATTTTTGGGAATGGTTAATTATCATTTATATTATGATATATATTATATTATATAATAACATTTCTTTGAATTGTCAAATTTTTAAAGAAAGTTGGAAGTAAGTACAAAGGTTAATATAAAATTCTTACTTTTTTGCCTCCTACTGCTAATAGTTATGAGTATAAATTTTGGTCATAGCCTTGTTAATAAATATGTATGTATTTATTTTGTACTCTTATACAGCATTTTATAGACATTTCCAATAACTTGATAAAAGGCAATGCACTCTCAGGCTTCCTAAACTTAGTTACATGCTCAACATTATATACAAATATCCAGTTGTGAGCATTTATCCGCCATAGTCTGCTAGCTATTTACATAATAAATAGTTTTTAAAGATGACTCTTTGTGATTTCCTTAACATTTACATATAAAGGAATTATTATTGATAGCTGTAAATTTTATTATATATATATCATCAGCCGTTAGCTGTGCTGAGGCTCCTATATGTGCTGAGAACGCTCATTGTGTTTATGATGAAGACCTAAAGACCTACAGCTGTGAATGTTTGGATGAGTTTAGTGGTGATGGTTACTCTTGCCAGCCATTGTTAGGTAAGTTCATGATGTTGATAACCAAACAGTCACAATATGTAAGTTCATGATGTTGATAACTAAACAGTCACAATATGTAAGTTCATGATGTTGATAACTAAACAGTCACAATATGTAAGTTCATGATTTTAAGGATTTTAAGCATAGAAGAAAAAAAAAAAGGACTTTTTGTTGAATTTGGAGATTAATATTACGAGCGCTTTTATTTTATATTTCAAGTGGTAGATTGAAAATTTTTTAAACCACAGATATTTTGACATATTGTAATTCATAATTTTATTTTTAATATGTTTTAAACCACAAGTATTTTTACATGTTGTAATTCACACTTTATTTAAATTTGTCAGACAACGGATGTGGACAGTGTCACAGGTTTGCCACATGTGTTTTCAACCTTGAGAGAAAAGCACATAGCTGTCAATGTAACCCTGGTTACACAGGAGATGGTGAACGTTGCACTGTGATTGGTTGGTTCAAATCTAAATTTTAATTATATAAATTTTTACATTTCTGACAGAATTTAATCTTTTAAACCATTGTTGTTTTCTAATTGAAAATTATCAAATACTGTGTTTCTGTATTTTGCTACTGTCAATTTTATGAATAATTATTTTCAAAAATTCTGCTCGAGATTTTGAAGTACAGTTCTGTTAAAATATTTAAGAAAAGTAATTAATTTTTTAGCATGTTGTGTTATGTTTTGTGTAGATGTACTGCCCTAAAATGTTTACATAATATATTTACCAAACTATGTTCACTTTATAGCCTTTTATAATCAGTCATTCAGTAAAACACATTTTAACTGACATTATGAAACATACAGATACATGTGCCAACTGCGATCGTAATGCCAGGTGTACTTTTAATGACGAAACCAGTGACTATGAATGTACTTGCCTGCGTGGATACAGAGGTGATGGTAAGAGATGCCAGCTGAGAGACTGCCGTGAAGATCCCCAAATGTGTGACCCAGTCGGAGGGATCTGCTGGCTTGATCAGGAGCGAAATGTTAGCATTTGTCGCTGTAACTATGGATACCGAGGTACAGTTTTATCTGCAACATGGAAAAAACATGTAAAAATTTCAAAGGAATTTTTAAAATTATAATCTAAAAAAACTCTTTATATAAATATTACTTAGAAACTTAATTAGCATTTTAAATGAGTTTTTTTTAAATTTATACAATGAGCTCCTTTATTTCACACAAAAGAAATTTCCCTTGTTCACTTTTACATTATTTGTTTTGGTAATTGTATGACCGACAGGATATGCTAAACTAAACACAACCTAACACACCATCAGGACTATAAAAAAATTTAGTACATCTCTCTTCACAATGTGCTACAACTTGCCACAACATCAATTGTACAACTCACCATCAACTTTTAATCATCACCATGTCACATCATGTTCACATGCATCATATCCCTTAATGTTACATCATAACTAAAAGTGTGTTCAATATAATATGCACCGCGCAACAGACTAGCATAAACATCCACAGATCTGGTAAACCTCATTAACCTATAATATTGTCCTCATCATTCACTACAGCCAAGAGCTTTGTTATTTTATTGCAGGGGATGGTTTCAACTGCAAGACTGTTGGCTGTGATGTTTATAATGACTGCCATGAAAATGCCAGATGCGTATCAAATGGAACCAAACATTTCTGCCAGTGTGTGAATGGTTTCGAAGGAGATGGGAAACGATGTCGACCATTGAGTATGGGAAAGATTATTTTTGGCTTTGATTTATTTGTAATCTTAAACTTGGCAATCATAGAATGTCATAGGTTCAGTAGAATAAATGTAAAATCACACAGGCAAACGTTTTATAATTTGTATCATCTTAATATAGTTGTATGCATAAATATTATGTTAAGCATATGATCCATTTTGAACTACAATGTTCATGTGTTTCTTTTTGAATTCCTACATAGCAAGTCCTTTTATACTTGAACAAAAACTGTTAAGAGGAATTAAGCAAATTTTTCTCTTATAATTGTCATGCCTTGAAATCCCTGTTAAATTTCATGGAAAGTTTTTTATCAGAATAAAATAATGTATTATTATTTATGCATCTGATCTAAGTAAATTACCAATTTATATATAGTCACTATTTTCATCTATATAGTATTTAACATTCCTGGCTATTGGAAGGTAGAAATGAAAAAAAAAAAAAAAAAAGTTACTTTACTTTGAATCTAGCAGTTGTTTTTTTTATCCTTTATTACATTAAAATAAAATAAAATATACTGTAATTAACTTTCACAGCTATTGGATGCAATGTCCGCAACGACTGTGACCAGAATGCTCGATGTGGTCCTGACGCTGCTGATCCTTCGTTATTTACTTGTAGATGTAACCCAGGATACTCTGGAGATGGGAAACAGTGTACAAGAAGTCGTAAGTTTTTGTCTTTCAAGATAACACTACGCTGTTGTTGAGGACAATTAACTTTAATTAGTAAAGAAAGTTCTTAATCAAAGTTTCTTGTAATTTTGACTTGCCTGTGTGCAAAACACATCCTGAGTACTTAAAAATGGCAGTTGGTTAAAAATAATTTTTTTTTGTTTGATCACAATTTATAAATTTATCTGATTTTATCAATGGCAGAGTATTTCCCGTTAATTCATTTACATCCCCTTAGATATTTTAATTTTAAATTAGTTTCTTCTTCTTTAACTTATGTTGTCTTGAAATCTATTCAATAGCTGCCATATGTTATCCTCTGATAAGATCAATCAATGATCAATAAACCATTATCCCAACACCAAATTTGTTTTCAATTTCAGTGGTTCCTTGCAACCAGGTCAACAACTGTGATCGCAATGCTGAATGTGTTTATGATCCTGATCTCATGTCTTATGCCTGCAGATGTACAAGAGGTTATGAAGGAGATGGCATTGCTTGTCGCAGAAAAGGTGAATTTTACTATCAAAATAGGAGGCTTATTTTAAAATTAAATATGAATATATTACTATTCATTATTCAAAAAACATAGCATTTAAAATTATTTGGCTGTGGAGAAAAAAAATATCAAAGTGCAAAGAGGTAACTCTACTTAATGTTTTTTAATTTTTTAAAATTGTCTTCCACTTTTAACTTAGTTGTTAGCAATGCTCTTAACTTTATGAAGTTCTAATAATTTACTTTGGTCTCTGAATATTTCAGACATACTTGATTGTAGAAGAAATCGAAACATGTGTGCTAGAGAAGCTGAATGTGTTCAGGGAGCAGATGAAGCCTATGTTTGTGTTTGTAAATCTGGATTTAGGGGGGATGGTGCTGTTTGCAGTCGTGAGTAAAAACTGACAAGAGTAACACCATTAGTTAAATCATTCAACCATGAAACACTAGAGGATAGAAGAACCAAGAGTAAATTAATAATTATACATAAGGCAATTAATTCTAATTTAGAAATACAACACAAAGATAACTTAATGCAACCCTCAGATAGACATAAAGATAAAAACAACTTTCTTATTCCGTATGCAAGAACAAACACATACAAGTTTTCTTTCTTCCCGTCCGGTATTCGGGCAGGGAATGGGTTGCCTGAAGAAACCAGGAAAGCCAACACTATTAAAACTCTAATAAAAATACAGGACTAAACACAAACCATAGAAATACGTAGGACGCAATAATCTTCTGTACAGAAGGAGCGTCTGTAACATATAAGATAAGATAAGATAAAAAATTTCTAAAATTTGTCGTAACAATACACATGATCTGTTTACTAGAAAAAGCTTTCTTTCAGAAAATAAAGTTCTTCAATTTTTAAGTTTAAATTTTGATTTGGAACAGAAAATCGTGATGTCATGCAATTTCAATTAAATAAACAATACATTTTTTTAAAATTAAATAATTAAAGAATCTTAAATTAATTTTTTTGTATAAATATGTGAGTGAATTTTTTTTGTCTTGCACTACAGCGGTTATACGTGAGGGGAACTACCTCATTTATGCTCAAGGGACAAAAGTCATGAGGGTTTCAGCAGAAGCAAAACCAAAAGACTATGGCCAACAGCTTGTATACATAAGAGGTAGGTTTGCTTTCATTGAGTAGTAACTTTCCTTTAGAGTATCAATGTTTTTATCTAACCTGAATCATTCCCATGATAAGAATCATGTAAAGGTACATAACAGATAGAAGCAAATCAAAGCAAAAGTAAAGTTTTTAGATAATAACACAATCCAAGCCTACATCAGTTAAGTTGCTGGGTGAGGGGGAGGTGGATAACATTTTTAACTAGACATACTTAAAGTAACTCAGAGCAACACACTTATTTTTTTAAAAAATTCTATTTAATTTCTCATTCTAAACAACTTCAATGCGAATTTTGTTTTTCCTATCGTCTATTATAATGTCTTTGTTTTCACATTAATTAAAAAATTTGAGTAATTTAATCAAATTTAAATGATAATTTTGACCACTTATTTTAGGTCTCTGCCAAAATTATCTTAAGGCCTAGTCTACTTTAACATCATGCTTAGAAACACAAACACTTAACCTTTCAGACATGCTGGCTGTTGGAGTTGACACTGATTGTCAGGATGGCTACTTGTACTGGACGGATGCATCAATGGGCTTAATCAGAAGATCCAAGTTAAATGGATCAGATGTAGAAGTAATAGTCAGTGGTCAGTACTTCTTAAAAAATAATTCATAGAAAAAGTATCCATGTAATTTGAAGCTATAGTTTATTTTTTAATAAGTTACCAACAGGACAGTTGGAGTTAGAGAGATTATGGTAAAATTTCGAGAAAACATTTAATTTTAGAACAATATTTATTAGAGATATTACATTTTGGCTTTAGCACATGAATGATTCATTTAGCTAACTGTTTTTATTTTCAAAGGAAAAATAAACTGTCTAGAAATACTTAGACTAATTTAACATTGTGCTACCCGCTTTCCAGGTCTCAAATCTCCTGAAGGAATAGCTGTTGACTTTTCTGCCAGAAATCTGTTTTTCACTGACTCAGAGCTGGACACACTTCAGGTTACCAGACTTGATGGGACTCATCTAAAGACCTTGGTCAGTACAGACATGGTCAATCCTAGGGCTATTGCACTAGACATCAACAGAGGGTGCGTTTCCCTTTATCAATTTTAAACTTTTAGTAGGGCACTCTCAAATATTCTCTATAAATTTTTTTGTTAATTAGACAACAAATATTTGTCATTGGAACTAAATGGCTATTTAAAAAGATATAACAATGTTGAGTGATTTGAATATTAAATGCTCTTTTGTTAATTTATTTTCAATTTATTTCATAAATTTTTAGTCTTACACTATTTTCAAAGCTTTAATGTTTAAGCAATAAAAATAATATAACACCAACTTTTTACTTATTTGGCTTTTGAGATTTTTTTCTCATTTTAATGATTCTATTTCTTTTTTTATTATTTAGTGTTATATATTGGACGGACTGGAATAGAAATAGACCTCAGATAGAACGCATAAATATGGATGGCACAGATAGAAAGGTCCTGGTTTCTGAAGGTCTTCAGCTTCCCAATGGTCTTTCCTTTGATCCATTCTCACAGACCTTGTGTTGGGGAGATGCAGGTAACTTGCAGAACATTCATAACAATTTGTTAAAGAAATAATTTTGACTAAACTTGGTTTATCCTGTAACTTTACTTATTTTAATCTTTTTAATTGAAATCCAATAAAATTTATAAAAAAAAATTGAAACATAACTAATTTGCTCATTTCATTTTATGAATTTTCAATTATTGTGCATAAAATTAGGAAGGTATATTTTAATTTTAAAATTATATTTCTTTTTTCTCTCCCTTATATAATCTGTGTTGCCTGGTATATATTTTCTATATGTGCTGCTCTTAAAAATAGAATAAGTATTCAACAAAAAGACTGAACATTTTGTGAAGAAAAAAATCATGAATCAGACATTTGACTTCAGGTACACAGAGTATAGAGTGTATCCGATCAGATGGAGCTGGACGACGTGTGGTCAATGCAAAAGCTACATACCCCTTTGATATAACAGTCTTAAACAACATCATCTACTGGACTGATTGGCAGAGGTATGTTAACTCTTAAAGCCCCAGAAGGTTTTCAATAAACTTCCGCCTCAGTCCCGTAAGGATTTCCCGTATTACAATCAACCGGTTATGAAATTAAAATATTTGCGTAAAATCCATTTATAATATTATTGTCATACTGACTTCATTTTTAAGGCTAAGAATGGTTATTTTACACATCCAAAAGACCGTACTGAGTTTGAAACAATATTTACCTGCAGTTAAGTACTATCATTTTAGTATTAAAGTATAACGAAAACGTATCGTCGAAAAAAAAACCGTTAAAACTACCAAAAAACATAGCGAATCGAGCGATAACACTAGTGCCGGCAACGGCCGCCATTGCCGGAAGTCGAATACATCGTTTTTCAAGCATTGAAGAGTTTTTACTTTCCGAGATCTCATTTCTAACGAGATTTGTATCTAGGGACGCATTACGACGCTTTAGGGATAGCGGGAAGAGACGCATTACGACGCTTTGCGACTTTAAGAGTTAATATTATTGCGTAAATAATTTACTTATCCTTTCTCAATAACTATTTGGCATATTTTAAAATAAAAGTTTGAAAAATTATTGAATTTAAAGGCTATAACAAAACAAAAATTATAATTATAAAAATATTTTTTCATTATTAATATTTTTTATGAGGCTATGGATAAATTTTAAGTGTCCATATTTTAATTGCAAAATAAAACATAAATATGATTTTTTTAACAAAGTTTTAATTTCCAAGACAGTCTCTTTCCCTCCATCAGACCTTAAAACTTCTGATCATTAGAGATTTGACACTGTGCTATTTCAGAACATATACATCATTACCTCTTAATAAAAATCACAGGTGTTCCATTTATATTTTTCAAAAATGTTTTGAAAGTGCTTTTGATTGTCTGAGGTAGTGGTAACATTTAGGGCTATTTTCCTGATGGGACTAGATTTTTAATACTAATGAAGGCAAAACTCAGGCACATCTTTATTTAATTAACTTTTTTTTTCAAGGAATCTTCTGCTTTATTTTGTAACCTGGATTCAAATTTCTAATCAAATCATTTTCTGATTAAATTTTTTGTTTGGCCTTTGAGTAATGAATTAATAATTAATACTTAATGTGTTTCTAGGACAGATATTCCTAACATTAATCAGAGAGGTGGGGAGGTGAATGAGCCACTGAAACAAGCCATTGGAGGACATGGTCGGTTGTATGGCATAACTGCTGTCAAAGACCAGTGTCCTAGAGGTATGCTGAACTTCAATTAATTAAGAATTTATTTTTTATTAGATTCATATTATATTTAAATTTTATTTTTAAAAGCTTGCTTCATTGTTTAAATAGGATAAGTTATATTATTTTTACTATTTTTAACTTCCAGTAAGAAATTCATGTGGAGTAAATGATGGTGGCTGCAAGTTCCTTTGTCTGGCCTCTCAAAACAGAGGACGGACGTGTGCATGTCCCGATGGTATGGACCCAAGATTGTGTCAGCAATAGTTTAACAGTAGAAAGAAATAAATTTGCTCTATTATAAATATATTATAGTATATAAAAAATGTTTTATATTTTTAATAGAACATTATAGATCATTCTTAGCCAAATTTATGTTAAATATTTTTAAATATGTTATACGAGGATACATGAATTCTATGAAAGTTGTTTGTGGATGAGATAAAATATGTAATTTCGTACTTTTAAACAAAACAAAGGGAGTGTTTGTTGATTAGCATTTTAAATATTTGATTAAATAACCATTCAGTATTTTCATTTTGTATATAATAATAATGCACTTATCAATATAAAAAATTACAGA
The DNA here is from genome assembly GCA_002072015.1 of Radix auricularia. Classification (NCBI taxonomy): domain Eukaryota; kingdom Metazoa; phylum Mollusca; class Gastropoda; family Lymnaeidae; genus Radix; species Radix auricularia. The sequence goes on along the minus strand of MUZC01000191.1, from coordinate 770,990 downwards.
AAAGGGCCTTAAATTAAATAGTATCTTTGCTTATAAGAATGTTTGATATTTTCATTTCACAATTCTAAACATACAAGGTCAATAAATGAAAGTTGGAAGAAATAAATTAGGCTGTTCATTTTTAAAAATACCTGAAAATATGACAATGCAAAATTATTTGAATGAGGTTTTGACTTCACTTTGTAAATAATTATTTCAGTTAATGAACTAATTGAAGTGTGAAAATTCTCATTATTCTGTAAATCATGAAAATGAATTTGAATGTGGTAAATTATTAATTGTTAACAAATATAAAATATTATCTGTAATTGAGTTCCTTAAAATAGAATATATGCTGTAGATGTATATCATAAATTGTAGGTAATATTTATGTTAATTTAAAATGAATAAAAGATGGCCATACATCAATTACCAGATAATATTAGAAGTTGTTAAAAGCTTTCAGCAGTGATATATTGTAATATTACTTGTTATAGCTACTGCAATGTGTACACTATAACTTTCTAGTCATATATTCACTGCATGGATCATCTATACTATAGTAGTGCCTTGAACTAACACATTCTCAATTATTCATATTATCTTATAAATGAACTTTTTAAAAATATTATAATTATATCAGTTTTATTTGTAAACTTTTCATTTGCATCCAGAAACACCTTTTGCTTTTAACTCAAATTTTTAATAATTGTACATTTTAAGCTTTATATACCAATATTTAAAGTATTTACAAATAATTTTTTAATTTTAGAGAAATTATTTTTCACACTTACTTGATAAATTTTCATAGACAGAGGACTATTTATATATTTAGGATTTATTACCGTATTAATTTATTAAATTAAAAGGTGTTTTTCAAACTGTTCAAGAGTTTTGAGCACAAGCTCAAGCCTATTTTTGTTGGCTTTTTTTTCTTCTTTTTTTTTTGCCTTTTGTTGTTTCTTTTTTATAAGTATTTTTTTCCTGATCATTCAACTTTGTAAATTAATAGGTTTTTAAAAAATTTATCCTCCAAAGGTTCTGTTTTAATTGATAACAATAAAAAACTAGATGATTGAAAAAGATATTCAATATATTTTCAATAATAACTTTACAATTCTGCTTACTATATATATGACGTTCATCATGATGACTTGCAATGTCAAATAGAATTACAAAAATTTCATATAGTTTTTCTTTCTTGCTGATATTAATCATGTTTATATGAAGGGAATAAAAAGAAACGTTTTTGTGAAAATGATGAATGAGTTCTGTCATTATTATTCATTCCCCATGTAAATTATTTGGTAGTAAAAAGATGTAAGCACTTTGCATTTATTGGGACAATTCAAATGAACCACTTAAAAAGTTGTTGTTTGTGTTTGCTAAAATTATCACATGGATCCAATACTGAACTGAATAGTCCCTTAAATTAACCCATTGATGGGTCGTTGGGGAACCATTTTGAACTGCACACTATCTCATGCCATGTGTCCCGGTCCTGTGCTGCCTTCTGGGGATCGCTAAATGACAGACCGGTCCACTCTTTGATATCGTCCTCCCATCTCTTCCTTGGTCTGCCTCTTTTTCTTCTTCTCTAAACTGTGCCTTGCAATATCGTCTTTGAGAGACCTCCAGATCTTGTCACGTGTCTGTTCCATCGTTATTTCCTCTTTTTAATTGAGGTGATTAGGTCCTCGTAAGGGCCAATGACAGCACTTATTTTATCGCGGACCGCTTCGTTCGAGGTGTGCGCTGTGTAGGAGATGTTTAGTACCTTTCGAAAACATTTTATCTCTAGCGCATTTATTCTTCTTTGGAGGGCTGCAATGAGCGTCTAAGTGGTAGCGCGCTCGACTGGCGTACCGATGGTCACGAGTTCGAATCCACGCGAAGGCGAGGATTTGTTCCCGGGGCCTGAGGAGTCCCCGAATCACCCAGCTCTGAATGGGTACCTAACTAGACAATAGTTAGGCGGCTGGGGTAATGCGTGGAACCCCTATAGCCGTGGCCTGTGACCGCTGCATCACTTGCCAACAGATCATCTCTCATGGTCTGTGGACGCAATTATCTTCTGCATAGAAGGAGCGTCTGTATATCTAAGATAAGATAAGATACAAGAAGATACACTACGCATTTTAAAAAAAAAATATTTATATTAAAATAATTCAAAATTTCAACTCAAGTAATTTTACTGATTTTAAATTACTTTAACTTAGCTTTTTAATTATAAATAATATAATAGTCCAAGTCACTGGATCTGGAACGCTGAGGAGCGATGTACGACAGTCTACAGCAGTTAGTTTAGTTGAAAAATCGTGTGTTGATGAGCGCTGTAAAAATATTTAATATGATGACGTCATTGTTTGGTGTGCATCGGTGCGCAAAATACAACCCCTATTATTGAATACTTTGCGTACATTTCAGAAAGTTTAATTAATATTTCTTATTTATCAAAAAAGGACAAGTTAGTTAGGCTTTTGAAATAGGTTGGCGCCGTAGGCGCCCTAAAAAAGTGGGCGCCGCAGGCGCCACGGCGCCCCGGCACAATCTAGTAAATAATATAATAGTCCAAGTCACTGGATCTGGAACGCTGAGGAACGATGTACGACAGTCTACAGCAGTTAGTTTAAAAATCGTGTGGTGATTAGCGCTGTAAAAATATTCAATGTGATGACGTCATTGTTTGGTGTGCATCGGTGCGCAAAATACAACCCCTATTATTAAATACTTTGCGTGCATTTCAGAAAGTTTAATATTTCGAATTTATCAAAAAAGGACAAGTTAGTTGGGCTTTTGAAAAAGGTTGGCGCCGTAGGCGCCCTAAAAAAGGGGGGCGCCGTAGGCACCACGGCGCCCCGGCACAATCTAGTCCAAATGTATATACATGTAAGTTTCTTTGTAAAAACATATTTTCTGTTATTATTATTATCCTCATTATGTTTATGTTTGTAAACCTTAAAAATGTATGTGAAATTATACAGTTTAGCCAACTCTAGTACTTAAAACGCATATAGATCTACTGAGACTTTGCTTAAAGATATTTGAACCTCGGGAAATGACACAAACAATTGTGAGTTTTTTAAGCGTGATGGGAACATTCCACAACGACCTTAATCTAATTATGGAATGCATGTTTTTCAAGACCAACTCTTAAAAGAACTTATCTCTGTTCAATTTGATAACGGATCATTTGGTTCTTTGTTTTATTTTGTTGTTTTTGTGTTTTGCTTGTTGTTTGGTCGTTTTTTATGTTGGTTTTTCTCCTTTTTATATAAAAATATGTAAAGACTTTAAAACACAACATGCCGAAAGCCACACAATGTGCTCTTTCCAAGCTTCCGTGAACATGATGAGAGTTTTATTAATGACGTCAGTTGTGTTGTGGTCTTGTGGTGAGTACAATCCCACTAAACTTTTAAATAACGGTCAGGTACGCGCTCCAATACATTCACGATTTGAGAAAGCTTTGTTTTTAAAATAAAATAAAAGAGATTGTGTTACGTATGTAAATCTATTATGTATTGGGGGTTGCGTACATTTCCCATCACACGGCCCTGTGTACAGTATAAGTTAATCCACAACGTCGAATGTTATTGGGTTGTTATTTTTTATATGTCACAGACGCCACAAATCACATCCTCACTCATAGGAGATTATCATAGTTTCCAAGTCATTTAATTACAAATATTACTTTACGGTCTCCCATTTCGGCATGACACTTTCATATATTTGTGAACCTTAAACTTCAGTTATTCAGTTTGAGGCGTTTACTTTTTTCATTTTAATTTGTACTGCAACATGCACTTGTCTTAACAGAAATTCGAAATTAATTAATTTCTCCGTTATAGACAGGCTAACACAGCAACATGGACTTGTATTAGTTAACCGGCTAGCAGCTAAGGCATGTTAGGAAGCGGTGGAAGGCATTTTTTCCAAAGAACCAATAACAGTCAAGAGTATGAGGCAAGGCTTGGTTTACTACTCTTACTTAAGGACGTTCGGCAAAGAAAAACAGAAAAAAATGAAGACAGTATAGAACTCAAGGAATGGGAGACCACGGTCAATGAGACTTACTGACCAGGAGGGAAGTAGTGGGGTGGGGGGCGTGTGCTGCCTTTACAAGAAACAGAATGTCACTGAAATCCCCAAATTACCCAAAAGCCTCTGTTCTAATTTTATAAGTGCAGTCGAGATAGTAATTACAGGATTAGCACCTTTATGTCGGTTCCATGACGTTTTGACCCCGGAAGTTTCAACCCCGAACGGTTCAACTCGATCGATTCAAAACCAGAACATAACTCATTTTTAGTTGGTTATTTTTTAAAATAGTAATTTTCTCTATTTAAACAAATTTAGACTGATAAAATATCTATTTAAAATACACAACGGTATGAAGCAGTTATTAAAAACGTTTAATCCATGATATGTCGATTGGTAAAAACATATATTTATACTGACAACCATATATTAATTGATGTGTTTTCAGATAGTAACTAATGCGCAATGGCTCCAGGGTAAGTCAAGGTGTCGATGCGGCTGTATGTTTCAATGCGGCTGTATGTTTCAATGCGGCTGTATGTTTCAATGCGGCTGTATGTTTCAATGCGGCTGTATGTTTCAATGCTCATTCAACTCTTTGCTGCATCTCACATTAACGTTCTTGTCCTGGCCGCAGTGTTTAGGCAACATCTTGTAATAGGAAAGTACGCGTTTGAATGCAGTTCTTAAAATTTTCACCTATAAATGTCGACATCGTTGAAGCTGAAGGGTGACTCCTATCCATGATGCCATCCCTCATGTCTGTTAGTTCTAGCTAGTCCACTTGCCGCATCACATACCTTGTTCGAAGTGGGAATGGTAATCAGAGACGTTATCACATTGGTCGCACACGGCGTCCACGAATGTGTGTGTGCTCGTAGTATGTTACTAATGCTTCTATTTCTATGCGTGCGTTTTGAAGGCATCACCAGCTCACAAACGGTGTTGGAATCATTTTCTTTATGCGCTTTTTAAAAATAAATACACATAATTATTGATTTGTTTACTCATGTTCTTGTGAAATCTTTTTAATGGTAATATTTGACTGTTTATACTGTCTAGACTTTATGGGTTAACTAAATTAATAAAAGGAAGTTGCCTGTCCGGTCCAAGATAGCCGCTGGTCCCTCAAACTCTAACAGACTCCTACAGCCAATCACTAGAAGGAGAAAAATAAAACGTCATTTCCATCTTGAACAAATTTACGCGGACGTTCAAAATGAGCTATTTTTTGGTGCAATATTTTTCCAAGACATTATTTTGAGCGTTGCGCGTTAGGATTTATAGTAAAAAAAAACTTTGTACGAGTTATTTATTATAATTATAATTATAATAAATAGTATTTTTGACGTGATACACATTTCGAGACGGCGGGTCTCTCGAAAACCCGCGGTGGTGGGAGGTAGGGTCTCTGGACAGACCACGGTGTTGAGGCAGCTGGATAGCGAAGTCAATAGTGTGCCCACCTCACAACACGAAGGGCGTGGGATCTAGCCCAGGTTAAAGCCTTGAGGCATTGGGACACAAAAATGGGTCTCTAGACAGACGGGAGGGGGGAGGTAGGGTTTCTGGTCAAAGCCTCTGGTTGAAACGACGACTTGTATAGTCTCATCTTAATTTTGGAGTCAGTTGATGTGGATGTTGTGATGTCCTTCCGTGAACTGTACAGGTCACTCTACACTTGTTCCTGTCTTTGGGCGGACTTGTGTTGCTAGTTTTTTTTTTACATTATTTATACTGCCAATTACATTATATCAGATTTTGAACCAAAGAATCGACAGGACGTACCATCCTTGGTCGAAATGTCCAGCCGCAACATCGTTAGCCATGTAAAAGAGGTGTATACTCTATAATCTCTCGTAGACAGAGCATTGCCGTCTCAATTTTTCTATTCTCTTACTACTTAACTCTAACGTGGTTTTTCAACAACAAAAAAATAATAAGAAGAAAATAAATTCTTTCTTCATACGTTTAACCACTCAGTCTTTTTCGTCCTATCATTTATGTATAATGAGTATTCAAGATGAATTCATTGATGCCAGTTCAGTAATTGATGAGCGCCTATTCAAATGTTGACCCTAATATGACCACTAAGATAAATAACATGGAGGATGTCGTTTCAAATTCAGTTTCAGTTTTAAACCGCTCTACGCATTACTACGCATCCGCTTTTTTGTTTGTTATGGTTTGTGCGTGCGTGCGTGCGTGTGTGTGTGTGTGTGTGTGTGTGTGTGTGTGTGTGTGTATGTGTGTGTGTGTGTGTGTGTGCGTGTGTGTGTCCCCTCCATACCTCCATGGTCGTAGGGGGTTAACGTTTCCTTTAGAGCTTTTTGGGGGACTTGGGAGACCTTGGCGTGCTCATCTCCTTTCGAAATAAGCGGAGTTTTTTTTAGCGCTAGTCATAAATCAGCATTTTTATAGTGGCTTAGAATATACGTGGGCTTACTTGAAGCAAATGAGATTTTTGGTTCCATTTGGTGGTGGTAATGTTATACGTGTCGATTAGTTTTACACGGAAGACCAACGACATTAAACATTATACTCTGTATCTTCTATCACACCAGCATATGCCAAGCCGTTAAAGTCTTCGAGGCAGCTCCTTCATCTAAGCCAAATGTAAGCGTGAAGCATTTCAGTGTAATAGTTTAGGTTAACTTTTCGACTCCCTCTTAGTTTCCCAGAAAGTTCAGAACACCACCCTTCCCCAAATCTGTCACCATTTCTTGCTTTAAAAAATAAAGATTTCGTTTGGTATATTTTGGAATCACTTACCTCTTTAAATGTTGACAAATCTTGCGACAAAAGCTCAAAATTATTTTTTGACGCATAAATTATCTGTAAACATCAGCCCCTTGTTGAAATGTAATATTTTTTAAAACAACTTTTTACATTTCAAGGGGTACAAATTATGAGTTTGAATTAACGTGTTTAGTAGGGATGGTAACGATTAATGTAAATTTAGTCGTTAACTTTAAAAAATTTAACGATTAATTTTATGATATAATCGTTATTTTCGATTAAAGCCAAACATGTCAAGAAAAGTAAAAAAAAACAGGTAATTGACTTTTTAAAATTTTGTTATTTCCCCTGTCTTATAAATATTGAAAAATAATATTTTGAACTTTTTAAACTGATGTGGACTGTTGTTCTATTTTCCTGAGAGATACTGATTCTGTCATCTGGGCTATTATATTGTTTATTAATTATTCTTTAATAAATTGGGAAAAAAATATATTTTCTTAAATTTTAATCGAATTTTAATCGATTAAAATTATTTTAATTGACATTTAATCGATAAAATTGTTAACGATACATCGAGAAATTAATCGTTAATTTCCGCAGCCCTAGTGTTTAGTATTTGAAACCCCATGTCAAAACAGGATAAATAAGATAACAGTGTTTACCAAAGTTGAGTAAAATTGATTGAAATTTCTTTTATACCTCATGTAGGTCATGGAGAATAGGACTGCGATAAGGCTTTCAGTTAAAAGACAAAAGATACACAAACAAATTGTTGTGACCAAAACGATAAATTTAAAGTTTTGTTTATGGACAAAAACGTGTAAAAATGTCGGCAATAGCCTTCAATCGTGTAATTAAACAAAATATTCTCAATTTTTAAAATTTATTTGTATTGTTGAAGGCATTAGTCGAAACATGTTTACGTATGTATGTGTCCATTATTAAAGCTTCACCTTTATTATTTGTTAATATCATGATTCGTTTGTTTATCTTGAGTTTCTCATGTAGGGCACATATCAAGATAACCCTTATAGTTAAAGTTAGTGGTAAGGCTATCAATATATCGATGACGTCACCTTTTGGAAATTGTAAATTATTAAATTTTACAACGGCCACACACACACATTTATTTGGTTTGGGGGGGGGGAGGGAGGACTGGAATAATGCACCATTATTTTCGACAATAAAAATGCTTTAAGAATTTTCTTATCAATTATGAATTTCTTTTTAAATTAATTGATCAAGTATTGTTGCATTGAGGAATTCAATTTTTTAAAATAAATGCTGAACTCACCTCCACCCCCCACCTTATAGAAAAAGAATCCAGATAGACGCCTATGGTTGTGGTCAGAGACCTCTTGTTGTTGACAATGGTGTTACTGAGCTGTACACGAGAATAGTTGGTGGCGGAGAGGCGGTACCCCACTCCTGGCCTGGATTGGTAGGCTGTTTTTGTTGTTGTCGTTGTTGTTGTTGATGGTGAAGGTGGTGGTGGTATTGGTGCTGTTGGTGTTTTATATTATTTTAAACATGAGGTCTTTCTCCGTGCATGATCTTATGGCTTACGGCTAAATGATAACGATAGAAACTCAAGTTTTGCGTGGCTCAACATTACTATGTACTGACCTCAGATGGTCAAGACATTATCAAAGATTCAAAAGTCTAAAATTAAAGTCTGGTAGACTGACGCTATTGTTGCTCTCGACTCCCATGAAGCGTCTGTTGGTGCCCGCCAAAAGTACCATGGATGAGTGAATACACAGGTGGCGTGCGACCAACACTTCATCTTAGCAGAGACATTCAGAAAAAAAAACTTTAATAACAAGAGCTAGAAATACCAGTTAAATGATTGTTGCGATGCCCATCTTACCCCAGCAGAGGCGCCACTATCTTCTTCTTCTTCTTATCTATACATACGCTCCTTTTATGCAGAAGATAATTGCGTCCACAGACCATGATGGGTGATCTGTAGGCAAGTGATGGCAGTGTTCACAGACCACGGCATTGAGGGTTCCACGCATTACTCAGCCACCTAACTAGTGTTAGGTACCCCTTCGGAGCTGGGTGACTCATGGATGCCCTAGGCTCCGGGAACAAATCCTTGGCTTCGCATGGATTCGAGCCCGTGACGCTGCCACTTGACCACCGTGCCACTAGTGTTGGTGTCACCCGGTAAGGTAGCCAATTGTGTCACCCCCTCACGACTTACCACACTTTAGATCTCATCTGAGTCTGCCTGTGCCAAATTACGGGAACATACAGGAATTTTACATTTGGAGTCACCCCATGTGATAGTGCCATCCCGTAAGGTCCGCACCCTCCCAGGTAAGGAGCGATTTTCAAACCCCAAACACCAGAAAACAGGCCTGTAATAGTAAGTTTCAAAATACTTTTTAAAAAAAAAAACTGGTTATTTCAGTTCAAACAAAGCTGTACAAAACGATTATTGGTCAGTTTTGTATACAAATTACATGTCTATTAGAGTGATGTTCTCTTAGAAAATGGGGGTAATAATTTTAATAGTAAGAATAAATTATGAACTTACGTTTGAGTCATGGTATCGTTTTCACAAGTTTCAGATTTTAAACTGTGCTTTTCTTATAAAAGACACTGAAAAAAATATTTTTTTGACTAAGGAGTTTTTCGGGAGACTAATTCGTATTTTGTATCTGCTTCAGAAAGTGCTAAATACATGAGTTGTTTCAATTATGTTTTCTCTACTTTTTTCTAAGTCCCAACATGTACGATGTATCTAGCAACAGTGGCGTAGCTAGGGGGGCGGAGGGGGCGGTCCGCCCCGGGCGGCACTCACTCAAAGGGCGGCATTTGTGGGCATGTGAAAATGTCTGAAAACCTCCCCTTTTCTTTCTAAGTGGGAAAAACATAATGACACAAAAAGAATCTCAATTTTGAGCTTTAATTAACGAATTCGTGCAATATTTGTTTCATTGCATAGTGGTTTTTATAACTAACGCAAAACCGTATAAAAATTTAATATCGCTCAAAAAGGTAAAGATTTGTTTGGAAAATTAAACGGTATGCGTCACAGATGGCGCTTTTATAAGAAAACTGCACAAAAAAAACAATAACACACGACGCTGGTCCGAATATATGTAGTATTAATATCGCACGACAGTTTTAGCGTGGAATTTCGACATTTGCAGAATGATGCGCAAACAAGTACCTACATGACATGGTGGTTCAAATATTGTGTTAAACCTGCAAGTAGTAAATTATATTACTTATTCAGGTTTCATAAAATTATTGTAAGGTAACTTATTATAAATTAAATTTATTTTGTTTGTTTTTTGCATTAAAGTAGCACATATAGTTTGGGTTTTTCATTATATTACGGTTTTTCATTAACAAATTAACGGTAATTCATTTCCCCGTTAATAAGTACCACAATAACTTAAATAATTCCGAAAAGGGCATTAAAAAATTTCAAGCGTCTTCGAAAAAATTCAAATCTATGGAACAAATATATGTGCTAATACAGAACGATGTTACAGAGAGTTGGAGATATTAACGGAATACCGGGTTAAAGGGAGAAAATATGAGTGGAGAAAATTCAGAAGACGTGTTTCTATCCTTAGAGCAAGAAGTACAACGAGAAATGTTTTTATCGATAGATGTAATAATAAAAGAATACGGTGATGAGTTACACGCCCTTGCAAAAAATATTTGTGTATAATACAATGTAACGTTCTAAATGAAGAATTAGAACATCAAATAAATTACTTAATTACAATGATAAAGAATTGTTCGAGATCGAAAAGAACCAAGTTTTCTATTGCAGTACACAGGGCCGGTCTTACTATTGCGGGCCCCTACGCATCTTAGTATGCGAAAAGGATTGCGTGGCCCCAGTTTGGGTAGGGATACGATATTAATAAGAATAGTAAGGGCAAATTAAGAAAGATTGGGCCCAATGAAAGCGCGGGGCCCTCTGCGATCGCATAGGTTGCAGTAGCCTATGACCAGGCCTGACTGTACCTACACTACAAGAAGAGGCATATGTTGAAAAACGGGAGGAGGAAGGGGAATGCCCCCTTGATCTATTAAAATATATTCAACAGTAAATATTAGAAAAGATTTT
>MUZC01000191.1:739205-759687 GCA_002072015.1 Radix auricularia | reverse complement strand
AGCAGATTTTTCCCCCCCCCCCCCTGCCCCCTTGTCATGACACACGGTGTCACGAAACGAAAAATTAGTTCCCTTCCTCAATGTGACGTGACAAGCGGAATTTTTTAATTGAAAATGAGCATGTTTAAATTTTTTTTTTTTTTTTTTTTTTTTTTTTTTGGGGGGTGGGGGGTCATTTAAATATCATTTTAGTTTAAGGCTGCACTCTAATATCTTAACACGCGTGAAACCACGTTAAACGTCATTGAATAAAGTGTCGGTAATCATATATTACAGTGTAGTTTCTATTTAAAGGTGCACGTTTTAAATGACGTCAAATGTGTGACCCCCTCCCCAATGCATAACGTCATTTATGGGCGGCAACTAAAAGGGTGGCATATTGGAGACCGCCCCGGGCGGCAAAAGCTCTAGCTACGCCACTGTCTAGCAAACATTTCAGAGCAGCTTGCAGATGTGTCATACCCATGCCATTCGTATTTCAGTGTAGCTTTCAAACCTTTCATACCCATGCCTTGAGTATTTCAGTGTAGCTTTCAAACCTTTCATAACCAAGTTAATTGCAAACCTTTCATACCCATGCTAATTGCAAACCTTTCATACCAGTGTAAATTGCAAACGTTTCATACTTATGTAAATTGCTAACCTTTCATACCCATGCCACGATTATTTCAATGTAGCTTGCAAACCTTTCATACCTATATAAATAGCAAACCTTTTATGCCCATGCCTTGACTATTTCAGTGTAGTCTCCGGCTCTCGTCTTATCCTACAATTCACTTGTGTGGCGCAAGCCTGGTAAAGAATTTAGCCAATGAGTACTATCTGATCACAGCTGCCCACTGTGTCGAGTAAGTGCTGAAATTAAAAGTTAAGACGGCAACAATCCTATAGACCCATCTCTTCAGCACATTCGGTCGGTCTGAGATTCGAAAATTACAGGACAGAAATTAAGGCGAGCTGCCTCATTTTTAAACAGAGCTCTTAAGCCAACTTTAAAATAAATTATAAAATCATCCACGTCACTTTCTTATTCCGTTGCTATGGACTCAAACAAATATCAAATAATGATACGTTAAACAGCTAAACTCAGTTGATAATGATTTAAATAAAAAAATTCAAAACTTCTGGTCGTTGTTTTTTTAACTATTTATTTTTTTCAGTCATGACCAGCCTCAAAGGTTTACTGCCTACTGCGGGATTCATGATAGAAACTCACTGGGACCTCATGGAGTTGTAATTCAGTTCAGCACTTTGGTCTCTCATGGGTAAGTAATAATACCATGTCATGCTGGCTCCAAACAGAGTATTCATTATAAATGGCTCAATTCCCACGTGTAACATTTCCTGTCAGTGTTTTATAATTATTGCATCCAGTGGTCCATTCTAAAATGTATACCTAAATAACTTATGGACTGGAGTTCAAATTCTAAGAAGAAAAAAAATCAAGTTGATAACGACATCAGCACAACTAATACTGAGGCTTAATACATTCTGGGTGGCAGGCCATGTAGGAGAGAACAACTTGTTTTTAAATCCCTTATATTAACTTCACCGCCGTCTCTCTCGAAAAACAAAAGTAAAAAATGACACATTTCCCGTGATGTTATAGAGCTGAAATTTTGCATAGACTCGTGTCGCGTAACAATGCATTGTATCAAAATTTCATATCAATCTAATGTATCATAATTAAATTAATGCACTTTTAGTTTATCTCTATATAAATGTATGGTAGCCGTCTGTTGTTGTTGACATCCACGTCTTTGCTTGAGTTCAGTGCACATTATCTATACTAATAAAAGGGAAAGCCCTCACTGACTGACTGACTGACTGACTGATTCATCACTAATTCTCCAACTTCCCGTGTAGGTAGGAGCATGAAACTTTGGGAAGTTGTTGGGTACTCTCTCACTACGACAATTGGCGAAAAAGAATTTTTAAAATCTCAATCTTGTGGGGCCGGGGGCCCAAAAACTTTTATTTTCTACATCACTAATTCTCCAAAATTCCGTGTAGGTAGAAACATGAAACTTTGGGAAGTTGTTGAAAATTTTCTTACAACAAGAATTGGCGAAAAAGAATTTTGAAATTCACACTCATGGGGGCCGGGGCCCCAAAAATGTTTTTTTCCTTTTATAAGCTATATACTAATTGAAAATCAATAATTCTCCAAATTCCCATGTAGGTAGAAGAATGAAACTTCTCACTACGACAATTGTCGAAAAAGAATTTTAAAAATCTCATTCTTGTGGGGCCGGGGGCCAAAAACTTTTTTACCTATATCACTAATTCTCCAACTTCCCGTGTCGGTAGAAGCATGAAACTTTGGGAAGTTGTTGGGTACCCTCTTAAAAAATAAATTGGCAAAAAATAATTTTGAAATTCACACTCATGGGGGCCGGAGCCCAAAAATGTTTTTTCCTTATATAAGATACTAGCAATTTGCCCGCGCTTTGCTGCGGGAAGATTGAGTAATAGTTATAAGTAAGTGAATGCATAAAAAAACTATATTTTTGCCCCCCAGCGCCCACCAATAAATAATTTAAATATTAGTTCACCTGCTGCCATCGTGGAAGTGTATATTAAAAATCCCCAACGTTTTATGCGTTACCCATTTCGGAAATAAGAAAAATAGTGCTTTTCAATTTGTATATAGCACATATTTGAAAAAAACACGTTTTTGAGGTACCGGTCCCAAAGAGCGTGAATTTTAAAATTATATTACGCTAATTTTTTGTCGCAAAAGGGTACCCCAAATCTTCCTAAAGTTGTATGCTTCTACATAGGGAATGAGAGAATTAGGGATTTTTAATTTTTATATAGTTAATATTAGGGAAAATCTACATTTTTGCCTCCCAGCCCACAGTAAAGAATGTTTTAAATACCTTTTTACCATCATGGAAGTGTAGTTAACAAACACCCAAAGTTTCATGCCTTTGCCTATTTGGAAAATATGAGAAATATTGATTTTCAAATTTTTATAGTTCGTATAAGGAAAAAACACGATTTTTTGGGCCCAGGCCCTCATGACCGTTTATTTAAAAATTATTTTACGCCAATTTTCGTCGTTTTGAGGGTACCCAACAACTTGCTAAAGTTTTTAATTAACCTACACGATGAATTGTGTAATTTGTGATGAGTCGGTTTTTAATATAAGAAAAAATTATTTTTGGGTCCCCGGCCCCCTGTGAGTGGAAATTTATCATTCTCTTTCGCCAACTTTCATCTGGAGATTGTACTTAACAACTTCCCAAAGTTTTATGCTTCTACCTAAATGGAGAATGGGGGAATTAGTTATGAGTATTTTATATATAGTTTATATTAGAAAAGAAACTACATTTGGCCCCTCGGCCCCCAGTAAGAGATATTTTAAAATATGTTTTCATCTGCTACCATCGTGAAAGTGTAATTATCGATTCCCCAATGTTTCATGAGTCTACCTACTCGAAAAATAAGAGATACAGTGATTTTCAATTATTATAAATCTCATATAAGAGAAAAATAAGTTTTTGGGTTCCCTGCCCCCATGAGTGTGTATTTCAAAATTATTTTACACCAACATTTGTACTGAGAGCGTACTTAGCAACTACCCAAAGTTTCATGCTCCTACCTACACGGAAAATTGGAGAATTAGTGATAAGTTGTTTTTTTAATATTAAAAAATATATAATTGGGCCCCCGGTACCGAATTAGAGGGAATTCTAACATTCTTTTTTGCCAATTGTGGGGAGCTTGTGCTCATAAAATTTCAAAACTTTCATGCTTCTACCTACATGGGAAATAGGAGAATTAGTGATTTTCAATTTTTGTTTAGCTCTTATAAAGAAACAAATGTTTTGGGGGCCCCGGCCCCCATTAGTGGAAAATTTAACATTCTCTTTTGCCAATTATCATCGGAAGCATGTACTCAAAAAATTTACAAAGTTTCATGCTTCAAACTATACGGGAAATAGGAGAATTATTGATTTGCTATTTGTAAATAGCTCATATAAGGGGAGAAAAATTTTTATGAGGCCCATTTTCGGGGGGCTCCCTTACCTCTATGAGTGGACATTTAACATTGTGCTTCGCCAATTATCATCGGGATATTAAAGTCAGCAACTTCCTAAAGTTTCATGCTCTCCACCTACATGGTGAATAAAATTATTTTTAGCTTTTAAATTTGGGCCCCCATCCCCCCTGTAAGAGAATTTTTAAAATTTAGTTCACCTGATAGCATCGTGAAAGATTATATATTAAGTCCCCAACATTTGATGAGTCTACCTACTCGGAAAATAGGAGAATTGGTGATTTTAAATGTTTATATAGCTAATTTTATGAAAAATCGTTTTCGGGGCCCTTGACCCCATGAGTGGGAAATGTGATATTCTCTTTTGCCTATTATTGTTGGAAGCATGTGCTCAAAACATTTCTTAAGTTTCATGCTTCTACCTACACGGGAAACAGATGAATTGTTGATTTTAAATTAGCATATAGCTTATATAAGGAGAAAAACAGTTTTGGGGCCCCGGCCCCCATAAGATTGAATTTCCAAATTCTTTTTAGCCATTTTTGTTGTAAGATTGTCTCCAACAACTTCACAAAGTTTCATGCTTCTACCTATTCGGGAAGTTGTAGAATTAGTGATGTAGGCAAAAAAGTTTTTGGGCCCCCGGCCCCACATAAGTGAGATTTTCAAAATTCTTTTTCGCCAATTTTCGTAGTCAGAGGGTACCCAACAACTTCCCAAAGTTTCATGATTCTACCTACACGAGAAGTTGGAGAATTAGTGATGAATCAGTCTGTCAGTCAGTCAGTCAGTCAGTCAGTCAGTCAATGAGTGAATGAGGGCTTTCCCTTTTATTAGTATAGATATACTAATTGAAAATCAATAATTCTTCTATTTCCCGTGTTGGTAGAAGCATGAAACTTTAGACGTTTTTGAGTACATGCTTCCGACGATAATTGGCAAAAGAGAAAATTAAATTTCCCACTCATGGGGGCTGGGGCCCCGAAAACCATTTTTTCATTATATGAGCTATATATAAAATGAAAATCACCAATTCTATTTCCCGAGTAGGTAGACTCATCAAAGGTTGGAGAATTAATAAATACAATTTCACGATGCTAGCAGGTGAAATATTTTTTAAAGTATCTCTTACTGGGGGGCTTAGGCCCAAATTTAAAAACTGAAAATCACTAATTCTCCCATTCCCCATGTAGGTAGAAAGCATGAAACTTGAGGAAGTTGTTGAATACAATCTCCCGATGATAATTGGCGAAAGAGAACGTTAAATTCCCACTCATAGAAATACTGGCGCCCAAAAATAATGGGAACCCAAAAAAGTTTTTTTTTCCCCTTCAATTAGCTATTTACAAATTGCAAATCATTAATTCTCCGATTTCCCGTATAGTTAGAAGCATGAAACTTTGTAAATTTTTTGAGTTCATGCTTCCAATGATAATTTGCAAAAGACAATGTTAAATTTCAACTAATGGGGGCCGGGGCCCCCAAAACGTTTTTTCCTAATATGAGCTATATAAAAATTGAAAATCACAAATTCTCCTATTTCCCATATAGGTAGAAGCATGAAACTTTGGAAATTTTTCGAGTAGAAGCTCCCGACGAAAATATGCAAAAAGAATGTTAGATTTCCCACTAATTGGTAACCAGGAGCTCAAATATATTTTTTTCTTATTTTAAAAACTGACTTATCACTAATTCTTCAATTTTTCGTGTAGGTAGGAGCATGAAACTTTGGGTAATTGTTAAGTACCCTCTCACGACAAATTTCGGTGTAAAGGAATTTTGAAATACACACTTATGTGGGCCGGGGCCCAAAAAAACTTTTGTTTTCTTATATGAGATTTATAAAAATTGAAAATCACTAATTCTCCTATTTCTCGCGTAGGTAGACTCATGAAACTTCGGGAATGGATAATTCAACTTTCACGATGGTAGCAGGTGAAAAAATATTTAAAATATCTCTTAATGGGGGCGAGGGGGGCAAAAGTAGTTTTTTTCCTAATATAAACTATATAAAAATTGAACATCAATAATTCTCCCTTTTTCCATGTAGGTAGAAGCATGAAACTTTGGAAAGATGTTGAGTACAATCTCCCGATGAAAGTTGGCGAAAGGGAATTGTAAATTTCCACTCATAGTTTTTCTTATATTAAAAACCGACTTGTCACAAATTCCACAATTCATAGTGCAGGTAAAAACATAAAACTTTTGGGAGTTGTTGGGTATCCTCTCACGACGAAATTTGGCGTAAAATTTTTTTTATAAAGCACATTTTTTCGGCCCCGGCCCTCATGAGTGTGCATTTTAAAATTATTTTACGCCAATTTTCGTCGTGAGAGGATACCCAACAACTCCCAAAAGTTTTATGTTTTTACCTGCACGATGAATTGTGGAATTTGTGATAAGTCGGTTTTTAATATAAGAAAAACTATGAGTGGAAATTTACTATTACCTTTCGTCAACTTTCATCGGGAGATTGTACTCAACATCTTTCCAAAGTTTCATGCTTCTACCTACATGGGAAAAGGGAGAATTATTGATGTTCAATTTTTATATAGTTAATATTAGGAAAAAAATCATGTTAAGCCTGGTCCCTTTTTGGACTCAGGACGTGTTAGCGCATTTTCGTATTATGTATCAGTACTTATGTTAGGTATCAGCATTATGTAGTTATCAGTAATTGTGTTTAGATTTTAGACATATTTTTATGAATTTTTAGGAACTCTTGTGTGTTGGTGGTGGTAGGAACTCTTGTGTGTTGGCGGTGGTAGGAACTCTTGTGTGTTGGTGGTGGTAGGAATTCTTGTGTGTTGGAGGTGGTAGGAACTCTTGTGATATACATCATGGGTCTAGGACTTTCATACTTCCAGGAGCTCTACTGCCACTACAAGAGGTCGGATCGAGTAACTGAGTGTTGATGCACAAATGGCAGGTCAGGACATACAAAAAACATATATACATCATGGATCTAGGACTTATGGATGCTGAGATCTAGGGTGATGACAGACGGACGGACGGACAGACGGACAAAACGGATACAATAGCGCATTTCGACTTCTCGAAAATGCGCTAAAAACTACTTTTGCCCCTCTCGCCCCCATTAAGAGATATTTTAAAAAATTTTCACCTGCTACCATCGTGAAAGTTTAATTATCCATTCCCCAACGTTTTTTTGAGTCTACCTACGCGAGAAATAGGAGAATTAGTGATTTTCAATTAGTATATAGCTTATATAAGGAAAAAACATTTTGGGGGCCCCGGCCCCCATGAGTGTGAATTTCAAAATTCTTTTTCGCCAATTCTTGTTGTAAGAGGATACTCAAAAACTTCCCAAAGTTTCATGCTTCTACCTACACGGAATGTTGGAGAATTAGTGATGTAGAAAATAAAAGTTTTGGCCCCCGGCCCCACAAGATTGAGATTTTAAAAATTCTTTTTCGCCAATTGTCATAGTGAGAGAGTACCCAACAACTTCCCAAAGTTTCATGCTCCTACCTACACGGTCAGTTGGAGAATTAGTGATGAATCAGTCAGTCAGTGAGGGCTTTCCCTTTTATTATAAGAGATATATAGTCAAAATCTTCGTTTTTACTGGTTGCTTTTTAAATCCCTTATATTAACTTCACCGCCGTCTCTTGGTCCATCCTCGGGCGGGCGGAAAAACAAAAGTAAAAAATGATCCACTTTCCGTGATGCTATCGAGCTGAAATTTCGCACATGGACTAATGTCACCTAACAATGGATTGTATCAAAATTTCCCATCGATCGAATGTACAGTAATAAAATAAATGCACTTTTAGTTTATCTCTATATAAATATTTGGTAGCCGTCTGTTGTTGACATCCACGTGTTTGCTGGAGTTCCGTTCAACCATCGGTGACCACACCCTCACCCGTCCCCGTTTTCAACATTGGGGGGTTCAGTCACATTCAGTCAGTAAATATTTGTCTCGCTTTGCATATTGTTTTTTAATAGAATCTATACTTTTAGTTCTGTCTCATATTTTAAGGATTTATAGTCAAAAACTTTGTTTTTATGGGTTGTTTAGTTAAATCCCTGATATTAACTTCACCGTCGTCTCTTGGTCTGACGGGTGGAAAAACTGAAGTAAAAAGTGGCCCACTTCCTGTGATGTTATCGTGCTGGAATTTCGCACATAGACTTGTGTCACCTTAGAATGCATTGTATCAAAATTTCAGATCAATCGAATGTACCGTTATAAATTAATGCACTTTTAGTTTATCTCGATCAAACTCAATGTCGACGTCTGCAATTAAGTTCACCTTCACCTACGTGTTTGCTGGAGTTCAGTCAAGTCATCGGTGACCACACCCCACCCCCGTTTTACAGCATGGGGAGCTCAGTCACGTTCAGTCGGCAAATGTTTGTCGCGCGGTGCAGATTATTTTGAATATAATTAATACTTTTAGTTCTGTCTATATCTAAAGAATTTATAGTCAAAAACTTTATTTTTACGGGTTGTTTTTTTTTCCCCTTTTTGTGAACTTAATGGGAGTCTATCGACCCTGAAAATATAACGTGAACACTTCATATGGCGTCAAATATCCTCTTGAGATTTTTATTTTATTTAACACTACGGGCGTTAATCTAACGTGCAGAAAATGCATGCGTCAACGTTATTAGAACGTACAGACCATGATGACCTGTTGGCAATTGACGCAGCGTTCACAGGCCATTTCTATGGGGCGATAGTGAGACACAATGCTCAGCCACCTTTTTTCCCTAACTATTGTCAGCTACCCATTTTAGCTGATTGGACTTCAGTACACTTTTAGCCACGGGAATTTAAAACCCTAATAAAAGAAATAAAAATAAAATAATGTGCGAACCCGCGACTATCGGTACGCCAGCCGATCGCTCATGTGCCTCGGCCACCTTGGCCCCTGGGATATCTATCTTATCTCATGTTATCTGTTACAGACTCTCCTTCTATACAGAAGATTATTGCGTCCTACGCTTATCCATCATTTATATTAAGTCCAGCATTTTATTAGAGTTTTAAATGATGATAAAGTGTTGGCTTTCCTGGTTTCTTCAGG
This sequence comes from Radix auricularia, assembly GCA_002072015.1. NCBI lineage: Eukaryota > Metazoa > Mollusca > Gastropoda > Lymnaeidae > Radix > Radix auricularia. The sequence goes on along the minus strand of MUZC01000191.1, from coordinate 750,624 downwards.
CAACGAATCCACGCCCGAATTCCGGACGGGAAGCTACGCAGAGAAAAGTGGTTCAGTTGGCTGATAGGAAAGCACACTCTTTAAACAAACAAACAAACAAAAAATTATAAAATAATTTTTAAAACCATGGCACACCGGCAAATGATAATAATAAAAAATATTTCATGAAACTGCATTTTAACAATTTTAATTACTTTCTTGACAGTTTATTCAGCCCTTACACATACGACTACGACATTGCCGTAATGCGTGTGTCCACAGTTCTCCCCACCAACAACTACATCGAGCCGGTCTGTCTCCCCAACGAAGACTGGTATGAAGGGGAGCTTGCTATTATAGCAGGATGGGGAATCACAATTTCGGGTAATATGTAAATTTTAGAAATAGAGAGGAAAAAGTCACTTTCCATAATGAAACTGGCGTGATTTTTTTGTAGTCAGTTCCGGATAACATCACCAATGAACACTTGCGACCAATGAAGTGGAATTTGCAGAGCTACATCGCAAGCCAATCAACATCTGTGTGAGCTCGGATGATAGAAGAAGAAAAACGAATTATCTCATTTTAAGGAAAATTAGAAAAAAATTTATATAATTTTAAAGAAAATAAATCAGTACATGAAAAAAAAATATATATAATTTAAAGAAATATTGGAAATTAGATATAAACTTTTTTTTTTTTTTTGTTTGTTTGTTGATAATTGACAATAACTAGGAAAGTGATTTTATGTCATATTCTTGAGTTTTATGGTGCTCTCTATACCAAGAGAGATATAAAGAGAGAGAGAGAAAGAGAGAGAGAGAGAGAGAGAGAGAGAGAAAAGACAGAGACAATGAATGAATTCTTCAAGCTAATAACTGAGCACCACCACTTTCAGGTGGATATTATTCCGACACGCTCCAGCAAGTGGTCACACCCATCATAGACGGGGACGTTTGTGTGGATATTTATGGGACAGACGAGCTGACTCCTAGAATGTTCTGCGCTGGTCTTCTTCAGGGTGGTGTAGACTCCTGTCAGGTAAATAACGTTTCGGCCAGAGGTGTCAATACGGGCGTGCGGGTGGTGCGGACCCTCACCGGGTGACACCACCACAATTGCTAACACCAAAACGTGAGGTTCTGTGTGTTCCCGTTATTAGGCACTGGCTGACTTAGGGCTGGTACTGATTTTTTAAAATTTGTTCCATTAATCGGGGACAAAATTAATCGATTAATTCATTAATTTCGATCAATTATATTTTTATAGCGCATATGTAGATCCCGTTAAGTTGCGATTCATTATTTTTTACGACATCGGTTAAGTTTCGGAAATTCCATGGCTTAAACTTTTGTGACGAAAAACAATATATTCGTTCTGCTATGCAAGAAACAAGTCAGAAAAACCTTTTTGTGTACGTATGCACGTTTTAAAAAAAGTAATACGGGGGAAAAGTATGTAAGTAAAAAAAACTATTAATAAATTTGGGAAAAAAACAGGAATATTTTCTTAGTGCTTAAATTTTAATCGATTAACATTTTAACGATTAATCGATTAATTAATTTTCGCAGCCCTAGGCATGTTATAAGGAAATCTATAGGGTGACACCATGAGCTACCGCAAAGACGCCTCTAGTTTCGATGTATTTGTTGAATGACGACAGCATTCTCGCATTATCAATCTGAAACAAAGCGATGAATCATCTTTTTAATGATGTTGTAATACGTAATATTCCCCGGAATCCCTTTGATGTAGAAACGATCTGAAGAAAATAATATTTTGTTCTTTTAAACCTTACAGGATCTTTGGTGTATATGTCGATTCAATAAAAGATCTTACACCTTTATTTCGTTTTTTTTTAAACATACTAGCAACAAAGCCCGTCCAATGACGGGAATAAGTGAAGTTCAGGATAGGATATCACAACATCCACATCAACTGATTCAAAAAGTGAAAATGAATCGTCATGTCATCGTTTCAAGTAGAAGCTTTGTCGAGAGACCCTACCTCCCTCCAACTCTAGTCTGTACAGAGACCATACATCCCCTCCGCCACGGTTTGTCGAGAGACCCTACCTCCCCCTCCACACCGCGGTCTGTCGAGAGACCCTATCTCCCCTCCACCGCAGTTTGTCGACAGAACCGCCTTCTCGACCGGCTATAGATGTGTATCACGTTAAAAATCATACTTTATAGGTTTAATAAATCCCAACTCGCCCCCCTCAAACAAAGTCTTGGAATAAATTCTGCACCAAAAATAACTCGTTTTGAACGTCCGCGTAAATTTGTTAAATACTTTTTGAATTTTTCTCCGCTAGTGATTGGCTGTAGAAATATGTAGGAGTTTGAGGGACCAATCGCTATCGAGGACCGGACAGAATATTGCCTTTATTAGTATAAAGAGATGTATTTGTTCTTCACCAACCAAGTTTAAATATGCTTGAATGCTTGGAGTCAAAGTACAATTTATGTTCTACTTCATTACTTTTATTGCCATTATAACTTGAATTGACAGTGAATAATCAAACGTTTACATCTTTACATAACAGGGTGACAGTGGCGGCCCTCTGAACACCTACAGGAAGGGCAGGTGGACCCTAACAGGTGAGTCTCTACGCGGTTGTCCAATATTTTACTACTATCTTTTGCCGATTAAAATAAACAAAAAAAACAACAACAACAAAGAAAACAACAACAACAACAACAACAAAAAAGACAACAAAAAAAACATGTTTTCATTCCTAGTTATTGCTATAACTATATAATATGTATCGTTTGGTGAAATCCCGTTATTAATAAAATCCCCTTTTTCTCTCCCTTGTTGCCAGGCATCATCAGCTGGGGGTACGGCTGTGCCGAGGCATTGTTCCCAGGAGTGTACACTGACATCATCGGGTTAAAAGACTGGATTGACAGCCTCATCAACTAGATTGGGGCCGTGGGGCTTGGCGGGGGGNCGGGGGGGGGGGTCTGTTATACAGCATAGGTGGGGGGGGGTTGTCCTTTTATACAGGACTTGTTTGACTTTCACTATATTCATCAATTATGTAAGCGATATTTGATTGCCTTCATACCCTCCTAATTAGGGGCTCTCAATTTAAACAATACTCTCTTACAAATGATGTGTCACAGGCATAAAAGATGAGACAACAATTTATTTTTAAATCAAAGCTCATTTTAAGCAATAAACATTTACACTTAAGGACTGAAATGGTTCGATGTTTAGGAGGTGTGGGTGTGAGCATCTCTGGTTGGAAGGTTTTAATGATGTTCGCGTCTATGATTGGGATATGAAAGGCTAAGAGAAAAAGAAAGGAACTTACTGGATTTCTTATTATTCCAGCAAACATTTTTGTGATCCTCGTGCTGATATTTGTTTGTTAACATCGTATCTAAAACGCAATTAATCATCGCTTGAAATAAAATTTCCATGATCTCATTTCTCTTAGTAATTTTATTTTTAAGTTTAGCTTCGGGCACCCATGCCCATGACCTATGCTCATGGTCTGTAAGTCTGATTGTTCTGTATCACTGTAGCGGGTTATCTGCGGAGTTAAAATGATAGGGCAATGACTTGAATGTTTACTGGACCTGGATATCAACCTAGATTTTTCAGGAGTCTATTTCTGATTCAGATTTCAGATACGGGCAAAAATTTGTTGAGGAGGGAACAGGCAATGAGAAAACAATGATTAGAATCCCCACAAAGATATTATTTAAGCTATTATTATATTTGGAATAACTAAAATTCCAGTGAAATTATTTTCTTCGTATCTATGTATGCACTTGAGACGGCGAGACAAAGACATAGAGAGAGAAAGGCAGACACCATCAGGGGGTTGACATCAAAATGTAAAAATTCTGTATGTTCTGTATGTTCCCGTTATTTGACACTGGAAAACTTGGAGGAGTTCTATGGGTTAAGTCGTAATGGGGTGACATCATGAGCTACCGCCCCGGGTGACACCAACCCTAGTGACTTCTCTGGAGAGAGAGAAACTTCGTAAAATGGTTTTACTGAGGAAATAATAACATTTGTTTATAAACGTATTTAAGTTTCGGAATTACACTGGAGCTAATGTTTATCAAATATTCCGCCACGACTATTTGATGATAACATTGTTTTATTATTTGATTATCCTCTTTAATGACACTATGCACGTGAAGAAACTGGAGTGCAACACTGCCCGAAATCCTCGCGACTGCCTTTTGTTACATAGTTCTTGTAATCCTGGATTCTTTGACAGCTCTTAACGGAGTTAGGAGATGAGCGCATCGTCGTCACGAACGAAATTTTCTGTAAATTTACTAAATGACTTTTAAAAAAAACAAAAAGCACAATGAAGCCGATTCACTAATTTCAATGTCCTGCATACAAGGACGTATTTCTACAAGTTCTACAATATTAAAGGACTTCGTGGTCATTCCACTACCTCACTATCTAACACACAACTGAGAAATGTGGAAATGATGCCGACGTAGCGCCGGTCTGCTGAAAACACTCTCCCAACAACTGTCTCGGGGTGGCTATAGTAAATGTAAAGCTGTCTCGGGGGTGAATATGGTAATGTAAGGCTGTCTCGAGGTGGTTAAGGTAATGTAAAGCTGTCTCACGGTGTCTATTGTAATGTAAAGCGGTCTCGGGGTGGCTATGGTAAATGTAAAGCTGTCTCGGGGTGATTTTGGTAATGTAAAGCTGTCTCACGGTGTCTATGGTAATGTAAAGCTGTCTCGGGGTGCCTATTGTAAATGTAAAGCTTCTCGGGGCGGCAATTTTAAATGTAAAGCTGTCTCGGGGTAGTTTTGGTAATGTAAAGCTGTAGTGGAGCAGCTATGGTATTGTAAAGCTGTCTCTAGAGTGGTCAAGAATAAGGGACTTTTGTCGAAACACATAGAGACTAGCCTTTTACGTTTGTGGATTTCAAAACTGGAAATAGAGAAAATTAATTACAATGACACGAAACAAACCTACTAATTGACTTGTTACCACATTGACGTGATAGAAGAATTTCCTATCTTAATTATGTCAAATATTTTAAAACGTGAACCCGTTATACTGTGATCTGATAAGAAACCCATGATAATAGATAAGAAATCTGAAAACTATTTTTTTTTCAAAATTTAGTTAATAGGTTTTCTTTTAAGAGACAAATTAATTAATTTACTGGACGTGTTGTAAATCACGGTAACAAGGTGATTATTAGATTAGGAATTATGTGCTGACCAATATAGTATATTCTAGCCCATGTAAGCAATCAATAAACAACGTACCAGTAGTCTTACACAACAAATGTAGCGAGAATGTAGAGACGCAAGCTGGCATGGTTCGGTCATGTGCTGCAACATTCTAGCCTGACAAAATTCATCCCTCAAGGTACTGTAGAAGGGGCCAGAGGGGCGGAGAGGTCGACAGCGGAAAACGTTGGCTTGAAAACATTAGAGAATGGACAGGAATGAGGTTGAATGACTTATTGACCGCCGCTCACGATAAGCCAATGTGGAGATCGTTATCTGTTGATTTGTCAATGCGCCCCCCCTCAACGACCGCAATGGTCACGGGACAAATGGCCGGCCTAAGGGCACGGTCAACGAGGCAACCGCCTTGGGCCCCGCGCTTTTCAGGGCCCCGCGCTGGGACAAAAAAAAATGTATTACTTATTTCAAATTTACTGTACAGTACTAATGTATCGCGATATAATTTTATAACAACGTTATCGAGAAAACTTTATATTTATCTTTTTCGGAATAAAATCATTTTAAAAATAGAATATTAATATAATAAAATAATATTATCACCCCAAATCCGAATTCAAAAATATTTTCTTTAGAGCATAATATATTAGCCTATGGATTGAGGAGATCATTTTAATTTTAAAAAGGCCATGGTTCGGCCTTAACTTGCTATTTGAGGACCATTGCGATGTAAGGACACCCTCTCGTCAACCAAAAAGGCTTCTGCATTTAGGAGCTAATAACAAAATGTGTTGTTTCTGTTGCTAACTTTTTGGCAACACTTTGTCTGCTTTTGGATATGGCGAAATTTATGCCTGTAAAAATGACAGTGGGAAATTTTCTGATCATGAGAAATCAAAGGGACATATGACTAGACATGTTTTGAGCTGGAAAATATGTCTACGGTACGAGGCACAATTAACTGGCAAAGTCAAAAATTAATAAAGAGAGAAAAGGCTCATTGGCATAGAGTATCTCAACGTCACGTGGACATTGTCCAATTTCTTGCTGAGCATTGCATGGCCTTTCGAAGTTCAGTCGATAAATTACATCAGCCACACAATGGAAAATTTTTGGAGCTTGTTGAATTGCTGACAAAATTTGACCCGGCTTTTCAGAAGCATATTCAAAGAATACAAACTGATGAAATTTATGATCATTACTTGGGAAAGCGAATTGAAAACGATCTCATTTCACTGATTAGAAATAGGGTACGGAAAATGATGGCAAAAATAGTAAAAGTAGCTCAATTCTTTCAATAATACTTGATTGAACACCACACAATGGTGATAAAGAACAGATGTCCCTGACAATAATTATGTAAGCCCAGGAGAGGAATATTTTGAGGTAATTAATGAGCACTTCATACGTATTCTAAAAGAAAAAGAAGCAATGGACCAACATCTACTTGATGTCTTACTGTTGGAACTGACAAAATTTTCCTTACATATATAATGCCTTGTGACCGTCAATAAATGCTGTCGCGCACCTAGCGGATGGAGAGAGGTCGCATTTTGTGACGACGTGTAACGTGGGAGAGTTTAAGTTTAAGAACTGTGACTTCACATCAAGACGCGCAACTTTAAATAAATTCACCACTTAAAATATTTGATTGCTTACTATTTATTTTTAATGACATTTTGCATGGCTTCACGCGTGTTAAAATATTAGAGTGCAGCATTACACTAAATGTATAGTTAAATGACCAAAAGGTGATTTGAAATCTTCTCATTTTCAAATAAAAAATTCGGCCTTTATGGGGAAGGGGGCATCACAGCTTTGTGACATTGTAGAGAGGGGTCTAACTTTTTGTAACGACATGTAACGAAAGGGGGTGGGGAATCGTTCAAAATTGCGAGACGACATTTATGGACGGCTTCAGGGCCCAGCTCATCTTTTTCTGTCTTGGGCCCCGCATACTCTAGGGCGGCCCTGAGGGGACTGCTGATGATGACGATGATGATTACACAGCAAATAAATTCCATATTATATTTATACATGTCTGAGCGAGATAGTGAATTAATTTTGAACAAGACGCAAGGCGGTGATTGGTTAGAGCAGTTTTTTAAGTTATTGCGGAAGTTAGAAGACGCAATTTTGCATAGGAGCACATTTTTAAATCTCTTATAATAACTTCACCTTCGTCTTCTCCTCGGTCGTCCGTCCGTACGGCGGAAAAACTAAAGTAAAAATAATGACCCATTTCCCGTGATGCTATCGAGCTGAAATTTCGCACATAGACTCGAGTCACCCAACAAAGCATTGTATCAAAATTTCAGATCGATCGAATGTATAGTAATTAAATTAATGCACTTTTATTTATTTCTACATAAATGTATAATACCCGTCTGTTGTTTACATCCACGAGTTTGCTGAGTTCACTCATACTATCGATGACCACAACCCCACCCCACCCGTCACTATTTTAGAGCAATAGGGATTTAAGTCACTTTCAGTTTGTAAATGTTTGTTTTGAATTTAATCATTACTTCTAGTTCTACCTCTGTTGAGAAGGGGTGGCCTCTACGTGGCTCGACAGACGAGTAAGGTCGTTGAGCAGACCACGACCTGAAACTGACAACTCCTGGGATGGAATGCCGAAGTCCGATGTTAGGTGTTAGGTGCTAGTCACGTATGATTACAGTCGCTGTATGGATCTTAGGCAAAGCATTTAGATGCAATGCCGATGATGAAAACCATAGTACCCGTTGAGGATCGGGTTACTCCAAAGCGACCGTTTCGCCCCCTCAATTAACTAGCAACGCCACTGAGCGGTGACGGTTTAGGGCCAGGAGCGCCAGTAAGCATTAGCAAAAGGTACCGCTAAGAACGCATTAGACGCCAGCTCAGAGGAAATCTTCTAGTTGGGGCTAAACCCTAGGTAGGGCAGTGATGACTCACGCACTGCGGTGGGCCTAATCATTGAGACTCGTCAGCTTTGCCGGTGTGGCACCGAAGTGATAGCGAGTCGAAGTAGGGAAAACTCCGACTCTCCCTTGGGAGATAAAGTTATTTGGACGCGTTTTCGACCTAGTGTCCTGGACGCCCAGGTGACAGCTTCTAGAAACGACCGCTCCGGACGAGGGGGGGGGGCTTCTCAGCTTTTACATCCCTTAGGGGACCAGAGAGCTGAGGGGTTTTTTCCTGGAGCCCCCATGAAGAGCGCAGGCTCGGGACTGCTGACTTTCTTCCACATGATAGATTATGACTTCTGTCTCATATATAAAGGATTTGTAGTAAAAAAAAAAAACTTTGTTTTACGGACGGATTGTTTTTTTCTTTTATTAAATCCCTTATATTATCTTCACCGCCGTCTCTTGGTCCGTCCGTGCGGTACGGCGGAAAAACAAAAGTAAAAAATTACCAACTTTCCGTCTTGCTATCGAGCTAAATTTTGCACGTAAACTTGTGTCACCTAACAATACATTCTATCAAAATTTCAGATCGATCGAATGTACCGTAATTAAATAAATGCATATTTAGTTTATCTCTATATAAATGTACGGTGGCCTTGTGTTGTTGACATTCACGTGTTTGCTGCAGTTCAGTCTCACAATGGGGTGACCACACCCCCACACCCACCCGTTCCATCTAAGTATTTGTCGCGCGGTGCATTTTATTTTGAATATAATCTATACTTTTAGTTCTGTCTCATATATAAGGGATTTATAGTCAAAAACTTGGTTTTTACGAGTTGTTTATTAAATCCTTTATAATAGCTTTACCGTCGTCTCCTCGTCCGTAAGCCGGAGAAACAATAGTTAAAAATGACCAACGTTTTGTAGCTTCTGTTGTTTAAGTTATATTATTATTATCATTTTTAGTATTATTTATACTTTAATGATTATATTATTATTTTACCTGACATTTTTTTCTTCCGGTTTCAAAACATTAATCAAACCCCACAAGAATAAATAATAAAACAAGGACTTTTATTTTGTTGTAAATACATAGTTTAATAAAGGATAGACAAGAGCCACGTGTTTAAAAAAGCCTAAAACAAAACAAAAAAGCTAGCAACCAAAATATGGTTGAAATTCAAGTAACAAGATTTCAAATCTGCCCTATTAAATAAAGAGACAAATAAAATTAAAATTTACTGAATTACAAGATTTTTTAAAAAAATATATTTTAATTTAAATCCAAATTATTGACAATATTTTCTACTTTACATTCAGGGCGTCACTTAAAAAATAATAAAATACCACAAAGCATCTAACAGGTTCTCACTAAGAATCCAAGGTCACAATAAAGCAAAAAACGTATGACTTTCTCAAAAGTCTTGCCACCATCCAAGCCCCCAACTCTCCCATGATCTTAAACGAAGACGTTCAAATCATACACTTTTGTTTACATTTCCTCGGACATTTCAACCCCTTTCTTTTTTAGCATGACTTCGCAACATGGCTGAAAACTTTGTTTCTCAACATTGGAATAACTTCGGCGTCGTGCTCTGTTGTTCTCAGTAGCGGGAAAGTAGTTACACACTCTGCTCACCAATACGTTCAGCACACAAATACTTGAGGAGTATATGATTGTGAGGAAAAAATTATCGCGATGTCCGAAATACTACCCGCCAATATTATCATTTACTTCCGAGAACGTCCAAGATTTTACAATCCATGTCAACAATTGTATATATAACTGGTCTTCAGCGGTCATTCCGATCATGGCCTTTACGAAGTTCACTTGCCTCTCACACGTGATGACTTTCAGGTGCCATGACAACGTTGGTATGTCCACACAAATTTCACAGCCACATTATCACACTGATGTTACATCTTCTTGCTACTATCCTGATAAACATGTACAACAGTATTTCAAAACATACTCTAATGAACGAACGGATTCCCAAGAAGATCTTCAATTCACCATTTGTATATAAATATATATGTATGTATGTATATATATATAATATATATTGAGTCGGACCCGGTTATGTCGACGGCCTAGGGGTTTTCCGAAAAGCATCGAGATAACAGAGGATCGAGATAAGCGAGAACCAATATGGAGGAGAAATATTAGCATGTGCTTGAAATTTCTTTATGTACATGATGTGCGTTAATAAATGAGAATGTACATGCACGTTTTAGGATTTTTTTTCTAACACAATTGCGTTGCCGTTTTTTGTTTGATGAAGTGATCAGCATGATATAAAAATTTACATACACGTTTGCTAACAACAAAAGCCACATGTGCACCAACTGTTCATTCGTTTAATCAGGACCGGTAAACCTTAACTTCATTTAGTCGATATATTAGCTAATTACCGGGAGTTAATTTTTTGCTGTGTTACGGCAGAATACCAGAGCCAGCACGAGAGTGAGGGTAGCATCAAAACTTTTTCTTAATAATATTATTACGATCTATTAATAAAATAAAATTACACATCATCACTGTTAATGGAGTTCGCTAGTGAATGATTTTTAATTTTAAAAAGTATTTCTTAGTAAGCGAAGCATAGTACCAGAAGTAACACATTACAGAGAGCTGAACGCAAGCGAGCTGTGACGTCACCAGCAGACCTTGTGATGTGGAAATTCGATTCTTTCCCCTTCTTGGTTCTAAATAATTTAATGGGAAATACGGACCAGACAGTAAAACCGGATTTTCATCTAACGATTAACCGACAACCTGACTTGACATTTTATAATCCAGACAACCGACTTTAAGTGACAATTTAGGCCGTCTTTTGTACTCGCGATATTTGGGTTAAGCGATATAAAAGAAGCGACATAACCGATTAAAAATGCTTAGACAAAGTGAGACATTGACTGTTCCACTTCAAAAGCGTCGACATAAAAGGGTTGGCGAGATAACAGAACTCGAGATAAGGGGGTCCGATTGTATACATGTAAAAAACCAGAGCAAGCACAAGACGAGTGCAAATAAGATTGACGTATGACCCTCAACAGGTCCGGTCAATCACAGTTATGGTTGGCAAGCTAGGGTGATGCAAGGTGGTGGGACAAGTATCTAAACGCAGTGAACATGTTGAAAGATCAACAATGCGTCGGCAGTTATGCCCCCCGAGGTTTGTTCATTTTGTTCTGATTTCCTCGTGATGTAGTTTGTTTCCGTTCTCCCATCCCCATTATTTGCGGGCTAACTCACTGCTTACAAAGATCGATAAGAGTAACAACATATGAGGCCAATGTTTCCTTTAAGGGTGTAAACTAAAGCCCATACCCACCAACCCCGCCCCCCCC
>MUZC01000191.1:724145-739168 GCA_002072015.1 Radix auricularia | reverse complement strand
TCCGAATAAAAAAAAAAAAAAAGCAAATTTAAAGAAAAATAGTATTTTCGTATCAAATTTTGCTGGGAATTAGATCTAAATAGTTGCGCGGCGTCTGTCAGATATCTGCGCTGACGCACAATCGTGGGGATCAAATGGAACATGCAGCATAAAATTAAACGTTTAAAAAGACAAATTGATTCAATGAAAATTAACGTTGAAGTAGTCGCATCCAAGTTCACCGAGGCGATGAGCATAGAAACAGGTCCAAAGTGTTTTATTATTATTTGATGTCACGAAGCGGCATCATATGCAAGTTTTCTCACAGCGATCACAAGATAAGGTCATGTCGGTGTTGGACTCGTTTCTCTTTAGCGCTGATTGCTTAATCGCTAGGCAAGCATTTGTTCCACTCATAATTAGGGAACTGTAATCACATTTTGGAATGATAGCCTTCGGTCGTTTTAGTGTGTTTGTGTGTCTGTGTGTGTGGTTGTGTGTGAATATTCTATTTTAGACCTAGATGTGGTAAATAAAACATTTGACAATCGTGTGCTATATAAGTGATTTAAAAAACAGAATTAGCTCCCATGTTTAGTGGACAGATTGACTAAAACATCATGCGAGTTGTCTTGCTAACAACGCTGCTCTGGGCTCTGGGTGAGTTTGACATGTTAAAACAAACGTGGTAGCTGTTTCTATTTGATAACTTGAAAAACGAACAAAGACTTAGACAAACATTCAAATGCAATGTATATTAAATTAAAAATCATTTCGTTCCAGCCTATGCCAAACCTTCTCCATATGCCAGGCAACTGTTGGATCTTGCCCGGATGTAAGTTTGAGCTATTTGATAATGTTTTTAGAGCAATTTAGTGAAAATAAATCATTCTAATGAAGTAAAATTTATTTAAATATTATTTTTATTTAACTCATTCACATACCAATTTTTGGTTGTCGAACACACTGATTCGAACGCATGCAATAACATTCACGTAAGTTACTTGGGCTTTTAAAAAAAAGTGGACGCCGTAGGCGCTCCACAACAACCTAGTATATTTATATAAAAAGAAAAAAATCTGACAAAATATACAGCTTTGGTTAACGGAATGACTATTAAAATGATAAATTCTCGTTGTTAAGATAGTTAAAATGTACTACACATGTTAACTTCGTGTCCCGCGCTACACTTAACCGGGGAAATTAGTAAGTGAAAAGAGTCTCACGTGAAGACAATGTTGTATCGCACTGCTTAGCAGATAGAGCATGTTGCCCAGGTATAAGCCATAGCCTTAAGAGACTAAGTCTCAGGCCAAAAGAATAAATGTTTGGTTTAGTTAAAATGTGTGACGAAGTTCGTCCAACAGCAATAGCTGGAGATCATCAGTCGTATTCCTGACCCCAGATTGGTGTCCAACAGTCGAGTTCGATAATTGTTCTTGAGATATTTCATTCCTGAAAATGACGCTTCGCACATGTAAGTGCTTCCAATCAGCGCTACAGTGTTTCTTGCTTTTTCGCGGAGCTTGGGATACTCCACGGCTACTTTCCATGTCGACTTTAGATGATATTTGTCCTCGGATTTTTTCACAAGCTGTGCGTTATTTTTTAGTTCAATCAGTTCCATTTGGACATCCAACTGCACACTCTCTCTCTCTCAACCAAATGATTAGAAGAAATTAGTCTCATATTTTCTGAGATCTTATTTAAATCTTAAAAACGTTCTGAGGATTTCAACAACAGCGCTTCCAGTACGCCTTAAAAGGACGTAGCCGGAATTTTATATTTTCTTATTTTATGGCTCTCGATTAGAGCGGTGAGTTGCGGGAAATGATAGAGATTGAGCTGTTGGTTATGACTTTGTAGCACACGACATTTGTCACAGAAATCCTGTACACTTCTGTTGTTCTTTTGCCTAGCAGAAACTCGTTGAGGCAGTTGATTTTAATTAACAAATCTAGAGATGTTAATGCCTGGTTTTGCAGTGGGAAGTCCTTGGTTTTCGTGGCATAAAAACGGGTTTTTCTTTTCAAATCATTTGTGTGAATTTGAGGTGGAGAAGAGCATTTGCGCGCATGAAATGGATAATGCGATTCACATCCTTCAGAATGATATCCAAATCAATCGATATAGAACACAGTGCCTCCCGGCGAATAATGTAGTGCAAATTTATGAGCTGGTCATTACCGTGATCCTTCAACACAGAATCGGAAAATCTAGCCACGAAGCCATTTTGCTTACCAACCATTGCAGACGCGCCGTTTGTGCAGATGCCTCGCAGGTTCTTCAGGTCAACGTGAGAGTCGATGTAAGCTTTTTAAACTGCCTAAAATATCTTCTCCTCGGTTTGAGTAGCGAGTGTCTCCATGGAGAGCAGATCCTCGAACAATTCAAATGTTGGGATAGGGAACAAATAAATATGAGTAGCTGCGCTGAATCTAAAATGTCCAAAGATTCATGAACAGCTAGAGCAAACAGGCTGTCCTCCTTGTTAATCTTATTGGAGAGCTTCAGCATCCCACGCTTCAAAATTGGGCTTTTAAACATCATGGCCTGCCCTCAATAGCTATAGCTGCAGCCAAACACCAGCGCGGTAAGAGCTATTTCAATGTCTTTAGCACTAAACAGCTAACGCTACAGCCGCAGCAGTCGTGATTTGTTTCGGAATAAAAAGTGCTTAAGAGTGTAAATGAATATTCGATGCTTCGTTTAAAACTTTGCAATATANATATATATATATATATTGCCAAATTTAAAATATTTGACGGCCGCAGGTTTTTGTAATTTAAACAGATTTCCATGGCCACACATTTTCGTGCCCACGGCCGCATGCGGCTGTAAGGCTGCAGGTTGCGCGCCCCTTGCTAGAGTGTCGCGAACCATTTTATCTAGAACAAACTTTTTTAATACTTTCCTGTCACGCGGTGTGTTGCGTATTATATTGACGATACTTTTTAAATATATATTCCCTATCTTTAAATGGAAATGCTAGTCATTTCTAGTCTGTCTCGCGGTGCGCACTATATAAACAGATTTTTATAACTCTTTTCCCGTGATCTAATCAAGCTGAAATTTAGCATTAGCATGCAGACTGTATTACTTTTTTTCTTTTTACCATAAATCCTTTATATATTTTAGAAATAACTAAAATTTTGGATTTTCGGATTGTCGTGTAATGCATATTATAATGAACATTCTTTTAGTTATGTCTCGATAAAAAGTATTTATATTCAAAAACTTTTTTTTACGAGTTTTTCAATAACTTCATGTTAAGTTCACTCTGCCAGATATACCTGATATATTTTATACTTTCCTCTGTACAGTAAACCTACACAAATCGACGCCTCAGGGTGCGGACAGAGACCTGTGCTCGCTGATAACGGGGTTTCTGAGCTTCAGTTGAGAATCGTCGGTGGTGTGGAGGCCAAGGCGAATTCATGGCCAGGCATTGTGAGTTGATATTGTGTCTTTAGCTTTGTACATTAATGTTTGTGGCTATGAAATAGGAATTGACATTTAATTTTAGTCTCTCATTTATAAAAAATACTCTTATAAATCCTCAATGTTTCGGTTACTTATTTTCATAACAAGGCTAAAGCAGAACACATTGCATTTTTTTTAAGTATTGGACACGCGTTGGTCTTTATTGCTACTAGTGCTTAGTATAAAAAGAAACAATGAAAATGATACAAGTCGCTGATATAATCGATTAGAAGAAAGATATTGTAAACAAAAACGATACAAGATACACAAAGAACTGTGTAATCAAAGCAATATATTACAAAGTTATTAATTGACTAATACAAGAGCAGAACTTTCGTCAAATTCCTTCGTCAGTACAAATAAGTTATACTAGTAATAAAATTCTATTTACCTTACATAAGATATTCTATATTAAGGAAAACAAAGTAGAGATAATAAGAGAAAGTGAAAACACACAAAGAAAACAAATAAACAGGATTTAATATAACTTTAAGTTGATGTTTTGATGACGTAATTTGTTGAAAAATCTTGTATTTTATTGACAAACTTAATCGCAGTCCCATGATAGATGATGTATTAAGCAATTTAAGGCAATTATTTAATAATTAAGTAATTTTAAAATTCATTTCAATCCTCATTTTAGTGCAGCTTACGTTCTACCACATTCCCCACAAGCCACATGTGTGGTGGTAACCTGGTCAAGAATTTGGCTGGTCAGTACTACTTCATCACGGCCGCCCATTGTGTTGAGTAAGTAGAGACTTAGCGAGGATAAGGGAATCGAAACCTTTCAAGACCTGATGGGTTTGGGTTTAAGCTTTGTTTTTCAGAACTGTTAAGTCAGTTCATGATTTTCGAAATTGAAATCATTTTTATGTATATGTAACCGATTACTCTCTCTCTCTCTCTCTCTCTCTCTCTCTCTCTCTCTCTCTCTCTCTCTCTCTATCTCTATCTCTCTCTCTCTCTTCTTTCTCAATCTTCATGCTAATCGTCAAATAAAATATTATTATTTGCCGATGTTTTTCCTTTCAGAAACGGAAGACCTAATCGCTTCATTGCCTACTGTGGTATTCATGATAGGACAACTCTTGGGGCTACCGGGATTTCCATCCAATTCAGCACCTTGGTTTCTCACGGGTAACTACCATTGCTCCAAGAAGAGTCTATAACTAAATGTACAACAGTATTCTCTCTATATTGCATATATAAGAGAGAACATTGGATGACATTGGCCTGACAGGAAGAATTTGCTGATAATAAACCAGAAAGTTTTTATTTTGTTTTTTCTGCCTCCACTATGTGAGATCATGGAAAAAATATTTTTTAAGTTTATTTTTTTTTTAAAGCAACAATTTTTAACATTTCCCTTTTTTTATAAATTGACCATTAATTTTGTTGTTCATTTAGATTTTTGTACTTGGACGCTTTATGTCTCCTTTTTGCAAGACGCTTAGATACAAACACACTTTATTTTGTGCTTCTCCCATTCTCAAAGGGTGAACATAAGAGTTTATTCAATAGAAATGTAAGACGTCTGTTTGCTAAACATTTGTCTGTCGATTTGATCAAGTTTCGGAGATGTTATTAATGCTAAATGAATATTTATAAAAAAATATTTTTCAGTCATTTTCAGTCCTTAAAATTGTTATCCCAATAGTTTGATACTTTTAAATTCCCTCTTGTCCAAAAGACCACTCTGTGCCTAAATTGAATCAGTAATTGATAAAAATTTTACAATTTCAAATTACAACTAAAAAAATATAATTTTAAAAAAAAACAGATTTAAATGATCAAAAGATCAATAGTCTCACCCAAATGTTTAAGATGTTCACAAATTCAAAATTGGCCTACGACCAGATGATTGAATTACGTGACATGGTCCACCACCCGGCAGTACAGTTCGCTCTCTGTCCTGGTGTAAGAAGCCCACTGGCGAGCCCTCCTTTGAATCGGCGGCACAAAGTTGAAGTTGAAGTCTTCAGTAATTTTTTAAAAGAATTTGAAGGGGAAAAAAAGTTAAATTTCAAGTTTCTTTTAATAAAGAGCGCAAATCACACGTTTTTCTTGGATAGATATCGTTATTGCTATAAAATAAAGCATTCGTTCATTCAAATATTCCGTTATAGACTTACGAACCTAAAAAAAATGTTATCTGCTTTCCCAGCTCCTACAGTTCTAGCACGTACGACTACGACATCGCCGTGTTCCGTGTGTCCACTGTTCTGCCAACCAACAACTACATCGCACCGGTTTGTCTGCCCAACGAAGACTGGTATGAAGGCGAGCTTTCTATCGTAGCAGGATGGGGAACAACAAGTTCAGGTAATTTCAAAAACGGAAAGCTCCTTGAGAACCAGAAAATTAAAACTAAACTAGTGATCAATTCTGAAATATAATACTATCTTGAGAATTACTTCTTTGCTTTTCGTTATATCCAGAAACGTGAAAATCAAATATTGAAAATTGCTAATGTTTGTAACGCAATTTCTTCATTTAGAATAAAGATAAAAGGTATGAATTTGTATTTTTATACTGAAGAGTAGGGACCAACCGGAAATCGCTCCGGACATTCACCCCGGCCTGATATCTGGTTTTTCGGAACTATTCGCCTCGGCAAATAGTGCCCACGTAAATAGCAAAATATCTTTTCTTTTTTTTAATAACTTAAAAAATAAAATTTTGGAATTCGATAAATATCAAGATTAGTATTCTTACAATTTTTTTAAATATAAAAATGTAACCTAATTATAGAAATAAATCATTTTCTACAATTTCGTGTTCACTTCTAGTGACTAGCACCAGGCCGCCATATTTACTAATGCTTATGATTTAGGATTGAAGATTAGGCTGCTTTTTTTTTGCTAAAGCTGCACAATTGTATGCACCAAAACAAATAATTTAATAAACCAAATTGAATGCCTGAAATTAAATTTTCTTGGTAGAAAACGTGAAAACTAAATACAGGGCAGTTATTGTTTTGCGAAATAAAACAACCGCTAATTGTTTTCAAAACCGAAATTAATTCGGATTTCCGATTTTCGTTTATCAACCCTAGTACTCGGTTCGTACCCGGATCCGGCAAATAGTACATCTTATTATTTGGATTTAATACTCGGTAGAAAATTCTACCCGGTTGATCCCTACTGAAGACCCATCGGCCTCCCCATATAATAATTGACTACAGATGTTTAGTTGCACTAATGAATAAATTACGTGTAAGGATAAAACAATCTTAACACGATTAGTGACAGCAAATATTGAAGCAGAATTTTGAATGTCTAGTGGTAGACAGAAAACTGGGCAATATTGATGAGAGGGTGGCTAAAACAAAAGATGGCTAAAACAGGGGATGGCTATATATAACGATGGTTATATTCAAGGATGACTAAATATAACTGTGGTTATATTCAAGGATGCTAAATCTTAGGATGGTTAAATGTATCGGTAGTTATATCCAAAGAGGGATATGTGAGCATGGTTAAGTTCAAGGGTGGCTAACTCTGATGATGGCTAAATCTGATAATGAATGCCGATTCAGCTATCGGTGGCAAGAAATTAACTTTAAAAATAGGCTCAAGCATATAAATTAAACAATCTTTTGTACTGACTTTAGGGGGCACATCTCCCACGAGACTGCGCCAAGTGACTAAACCCATCAAGTCTAGAAGAACTTGCCAAGACCGTTACGGTGCGAGTGCTATCACTCTCAGAATGCTGTGCGCTGGTGTGACTCAAGGTGGCATTGACTCCTGCCAGGTAACTTAAACACAGTAGAATAGCTCGTCCTAAGCCGACTTTTCATTGAACACAGATCTAGCTACACACCGAAATGATGATTTTAAAAAAAAACTTCCAGTATCAAAATTATTAAATAGTTTTGGATTGTGTAGTATTATGATTCATTCCATTCGATAAAAGGTGACGTTGGACTTTCGTTTATATTTGTATTTCCCCGAATCATATTGGGAAAACAGGTTGCGAGACAAACACACATACAGAGAGAGAGAGAGAGAGAGAGAGAGAGAGAGAGAGAGAGAGATGTAAAATATCTATATAATTAAATATATATTTTTTCAATGCTGTTGAGACCAACAGTTATGCCGACAGACTTTCGCCCGTGACACTAATTGACGTATTTTTGTTTGACAACAGGGAGACAGCGGTGGCCCTCTTTACACCTACAGAAAAAACAGGTGGACACTCACAGGTGAGTCCTCAATGCATTGTTCGTCAGCAAACATGTCGTTTGTTGAATGCTATTACAATGTTAAAGATTTTAATTTACATTAAAAAAAACACTTACTACTGTTAAAAAACATACTTATACAAATTAACCACTCTTTAGTATCTCTGTCTTGGTGGAAACTGCTAGCAGCTGGGGCTAAATAAAAATTGCATCGTGATTCATTCATACAGGTATTGTGAGCTGGGGCTACGGCTGTGCCCAGGCCTACAGACCAGGTGTGTACGCTGACGTCATTGAGCTCAAGAGCTGGATCAACCAACAGATCAACGTTTAGAGTTGTTGCAGCTGGAGCGCGTTTGAGGGACGAGCCTTTCAATAAAGACCTAAAATTTTATTGGTTATTTGTTTCTTCTTTACATTTCTTCTGCTTGTAATTTTTTTTAATACGACACTGTCCATGGCAATTTTGCGTAAGAAGAGACAAAGAATGGAAAGATGGGAAATAGAGGAGTGTGAAAGGGGAGGAAGAGGAGTAGTTTGGAGCAAAAGAAAAGGGAGATACATAAACTATAGAATACTCAAATAAAATTATGCTCAATATAATACTTACCGCGTGACAGACTAGCATAAACAATTACAGATCGGAAAATATTATGAAAGTATGTTCAATATAATACGCACCACGCTACATGCTACATATATGCATAGAGATAATCTAAAAATTAATTAATTTAATTACAGTACAGTCGATCGTTGTGAAATTTTAATAGATCATCTTGTCACCACTAGTCTGCCTGTAAAATTTCAGCTTGATAGGATACCGGTAAGTGGGTTAAAAATCAATCCAACGTTTTGCGACAATTAGACGCTTCCAGTTACTATAAGGGATTTTTAAAATATCATAAAATTGAAAAATAAACAAATCTAGGAGAAGACGTAATTTCACGTGATGTTAACTTTGTTATAACAACACAAACATGTAATATTAAATACCCAGTATTACTCGAGAATAATTTGATTGCATTTTTTAATTCCCTTCTTTAGGCTTGAACGACTTGTCGCAAAGAAAATTGAAAGATAAATGTACTAAAATTAATTAGCATTTTTTGATATTAGTTTTTGCTATATTTAACCAAAAAGATTTAAATAACTCCGGATATTAAAAGGCATGACATAGTTTTACACTTTTGGACGCTTTCTCAGATGATTGGAACTTGATATGTTGAGGATTTGATAGGTGATATCCTCTTTTGCATATTCATTGATTATTATTAGGCTAATGCGTCTAAAACTATTCCCCCTTTAACATTAATGCCATGCATCTGTCGAAAATGTTTGCCGGAACCCATCGGCCTCAAAGTCAAGGTTGACCCACAAGTTTGTGAAATGGAGTAGGTCAGTGATGGCGAACCAGCAGGCACGCGACAAAAATATAACTCCCTTAATGAAACCAGCAAACCCAAACCCCAATTTTCGTGTTTTATTGGAGAGTTGTCACTTTGCTTTAAATAAGTGGGGTTTTATTAAAAATTGAGCACACGGTCAACAACGACAACAACAAAAAGATTCGACACCACTGGAGTAGGTTATTTTGCCGGGTCTGAATGGTGTCACAGGTGACCCAAACGAACGAGTTCGGCGTGTCTCGCTTGCGGTCGTCTTCCAAAGTCACACAGTGAACAATGTCAGGCGAACGGGCGATTCAGAATAGTTCTGAGTTTGTAGTGTAAAAAGTAATCTTCGAACGGAATATTATAACGTGTAGAAACTTTCATTACAGACCTCGGGGGAAAGGCCATTACGTAATAGTAATAAGATTTGCGAGAACTATAACAATAATAATAATAACAATGTAGGTGAAACTCTCTTTATTTTAGATTAAATTATAGCGGAATAGTGTTTAGGAGCATAAATACAGTCGAATTAATTTGTTCTCAAAATTTTTTGTAAGTCTATAGAGTCTAGTAAAATTACGAAAATGCTTTGTTCTTTTTCAAGTAAAATAAGCTGTCTTAAATTAAAGAAAATTAAACAAATTGTTGATAAGATTAAAATAGACGCTTCAAATATATTTAAATTTAAGTATAGTATGGAATCGTATCTTTTATTAAATGTATACTAAAATTATGAAATCGTCCTTCAAAAATAGTTGTCAATCGATTTCCGCTATATTATAACAAGGCCCATTATATTCAGTTATTCTTTTCAGAAGATAATTTGGTCCCAAGCATACACTTATCCATGGCATATGTATATTCTTACATTTTTATCATTGTGTTAATGCTCTAAGGGGTGATCGAACCATCTATCTTTAGTCCGATTATTTTTGTTTTGTTCCTTAAGTCAGCTTTATCTTTTCTTACCTTATCTATTACATACGCCTCTTCTATACAGAATATAATTGCCTCCTACGCTTGCATATGGTTTGTGTTTAATCCTGCATCTTTATTAGAGTTTTTAATGATGACAAAGTGTTGGCTTTCCTGGATTCTTCAAGCAACCCATTCCACGCCCGAATTCGGAACGGGAGGGGAAAAAACTTGAATTTGTTTGTTCTTGCATACGGAATAAGAAAGGTGTTTTTATCCTTATGTCTATCTAAGGGTTATATTAAGGTATCTTTGTGTTGAATTTCTAAATCAGAATTAATTGCTTTATGTATAATTTACTATTGATTATTCTATTCTCTTTTGTTAATTCATCTAAGTCTTTTTGTAAAATTATCTTATCTTATTCTCACTTAATTGTTCTATAGATTAGACAATCATCAGCAAATAACTTACTTTTGTTCCTGTTGAGATAGTGTTGGGTAAATCATTTATATAAATTAAAAATAGTAAGGAACCTAGCACAGTTCCTTTTAAACTCTTGAGTTAACCTTTATTGGTGCAGATTTAGATCCATTCGTTATTACAGTTTGCTTCCTACCCAAAAGAAAGTCTTGGATCCAGTGATGTAAGTGATCTGAGATTCTAAAGTATTTAGATAAGTTAAGGGTAGCGAAGTCAATACTGCGCTTTCCTCACAAGCTCAGGGGCGCGGGATCAAGCCCACGTAAAAGCCACTACAAAAATTTCCAGAAATGACTAACGCTAAGAAAGTCCTCCACTGACCTGGAGAGGGATGGGGACCGCCAGTTTCTAGCAAGACCGAGAATGTTCTAATGGAAACATTAGAACCCCCTACGACCTCGAAAAAGAAGAGGTTATGTGACTAAGTCAAAAAAAAAAAAAGTAAACTAAGGTGGTAAACTTTGTCACATGGTTTTGAGAAGTCTATTATATTGTATCTATTTTATTATTATTTCCTTCTAAGCCTTTGATAGTTCATCTTTTAGACCTATTAATTGTGTTTCACATGATCAGTTTTTTTATGTGGGCATAGGGCATTATATTTGTCAAGGTGGTTAACTATTCTACTGTATATTATGTATCCAGTAATTTACAGGTGATACTAGTTAAGTGATACAGATCTGTAATAGCCGAGGTCAGATTTATCACCTTTCTAAAAGAGTGGAGTTACGTTGGCTAATTTCAAATCCTGTGGCACTTTACCCTGGTTTAGAGAGTCTTGAAAAAGAACTACAAGGATCTGGAACAGTTAACCGCTAAATAATTTTATTAACCTGGCCAGCAATTCATATGGGCTAGTAGCTTTATTTATTTCAAAGTTTTTTTAGGAGTGAATGTATACCTATCTCATCTACAGCTATATTATCTATTTCTTCCATTTTATTTAAATTTATTAATACTTTCTTGTCGCCTGGAGCAGAAAATCATAATGCAAAATGTGTTAAGGATATTAGCTTTAGTCTCATTATCATTATAGGTTTTATTATTTAAACCCTATAGAGTGGCTATACTTGTAGGCTCCATTTTTTACATTTGATAGAGGACCATAAGTTTTATTGTTATCTTTAGTAACTACATTGTTTATATATTCATTTTGGAGGTTTGGACTAAATTTTTGTGTCAAGTGTTTAATTTGTAAGTAATTTTTGTGTATCCTTTTTTAATTGGTAACCTTAAATTTCTTAAATAAATTCTCTTTTTGTTTGCATAACTTTTTAAAATTAGAATTCAACCAGCCTTTGTTAAATCTACTTGATGTTAGTTTTGTTGGAACATTCTCATCCATTATATTTTTTTATATTTTTTAAAAATATATTTCCATGTTTTTCTACATGGCTATCTGCGCTGAATTTACTTAGGAAATTTTGTTGGTAGTTAGCCGCTGATTGGTGTAATTTTATGAAATTACATTTATAATTGTAGGTTCTAAGAAAATGGCCCGTTAAATGTTCCTTACACAGAAATATTAGTCGTGGCAGGAGTACCCAGCATCTGAAGTAGTCTCATGCAGTGCCATCTACCTTGGGCGGGGTATATAGTGCGCATGACGGACCATCGGCTCCCCAAGAGGCTTCTCTATCTGTGAGCTCACTGGTAGAGAGCTAACAGAGGTTCATGAAAGCGCTACAAGGATACGCTTAGAACTGATTTAAAGGTCTTTGACATTTGACATGACTCCTTGGAGGCAGCAGACAGTGTACGAGCCACTTGGTCGCATTATGATACGGAGCAGCAAAGCAGTCTGCGAGGATACAGACAACAAACTGGCTGCAAAGCTCAGACGTCAGGCCAGAAAGGATCGCGCTCTAAACTCTGCGGACGCACATTTCGTGCAAGAAAGGGGCTAATAAGCCACCACAGGATGTTGCCTAGGCACTAGGAAAATATCATGAGAGTGATAATCGTTGCCGACCATGGACGAACAATAAAAACAATTGTTTGATAGACAAAACATTATGTCAAAATTAATTGTTAAATAAGACCTAGTGCGCACATATGCCTATAATAAAAAATTTAATTAAATAAATTAATAAAAATAATTCAAGGGAACAAAACAGACTAGATTTCCCCGCACGTATGATAATATATAATTGTCAATTTAATATTTAACTTGTATGAAAACGTCTCATGTACTAACGTATGTTATATCAAGAAATTCACCATTCACGCACCATTGACGGACCGGATGCAATGGCTTCGCGGGCAGGATCTGGCCCGGTAGTCGTTGTTTGGTGAACCTTAATGTATAATGGCATGCTTTAAAAAAGAAAAAAAGAATCTTGGTTTTTATTGGAGATTCAGAGCTATTTAACGGTTTTACTATAGATTGTAGGCCATCTGTGGTATCTACATCATATATAACGCGATTTAGCTATTAATAGAACGCTCTAGAACTCTGAATTTATTTGTCAGTTAGTGTGGACGGTAACATTATACAGAGTATGACGTAAAAAACTCACAATTAACTTCCTAAAAATAGTTAAACTATAATTCTTTATTAATCTATTTTTGTGTTTACTGGGTCTGTGTATGAGTGTTTGTATACTTATCTAGTTTCGTTTTCACTTTTGTTTTCCGTTTAACTTTGTTTACTTATTTAGCTCTCTTTTAAGTATAGTCACTTGCTACAAAATTCAGACAGCGAGAAAGTTTTTGTATAAACTCGAATTAACGAAAAATAACTTGTGAAAATTTAGTTTACTGTAATGACATTGAAAGTTTATTTAAAATATATAATAATACGATAGAATATAACATTTGTAATTGATAAATTGACTATTTTTAAATTGATACGTAAAAAGAGAGAGAGGTGATGATGAAATAGAGACATTTTCCACAAATTAAGATAATTTATATTTTAAAATTATAATAGTTTCTTCAACTATTTCATTTGAAATTGATGATTTATCTTTTTTTAAAAAAATTAATTAACTATATCACGTCCTCTGTTTTAAATATGTAATAGATCTAGATACTAAGGTTCAAAGATGATAAGACTCTAGATTGTACGATTATTTTATGAACTGAAATATCCTTAGTTTCTGCTGTGTAGACATGATTGTGGCACAGTGATAAGATCATTTAGAAAGTCACGACAGAGCAAGTGGTTCGCTTCCCATTGGCAAAACCAGATAAAATTTGACACTATTTCATCGGTGCAAAATCTTATCAAATAGGTTCTTTATCTTTTATATAAAGCTTCTTTTTCTTCTTCTAAAAGTCTAAGCCTTATCCCTTTTTTAAAAAAAAATGTTTATTTATTTTTTTTTCAAAATATGTCTAGGCGTTAAAGATACATAATACTTGAGCTAATATATGTCCATATTATAAATAGGTTGCTTGTCAGAGTGGCATCACACGTTTAACACTGATCAGTTTACAACACCATGCGTGTCGTGTTGGTGACAGTGATTTTGTGGGCCGTAGGTGAGTCGTTGAGAACTTGAGTAAAACTCTTCAAACTTTACTCATATTGTAGTTATATTTTTTAATTGATATTTTTACTTAACAACTTAAATTACGGGGAAAACATGTAAATATTATTTCAATACTTGGTTGTTTATTAATTTTTCCCTTTCAGTCGTTAATGGAAATATTTGTTGCATTTTTTCATGCCCTTGTTATTTTTTTTTTTTTTGTATCTTATGATAATACATTTAATTATAGCAAGGGTATACTGAACATTTCACACATTGGTGTGTTTAAATATTTTGTTTCTTATTCTTAGCCCATGGCCATCCATCCCTCGAAAGACTAGCCAGAAGGTAAGAAGCCATCGGGTCCAAGCATATGTTATGACCCATGCTATGCTGGCATTTACATTAACTTTTTGAAATAGAACTTTAAAAGAACTTTAAACTTGCTCACAAGAATAATAACACGTTGTTTTCGAGGAGTTTGTGTGTAGATTGGGCTTTCTCTTAAGTAAAATTATACAGACAGACTGTAGAAAATAGTCTTCACCTAGAACCTAGGTACCACGTTCACGTTTCATATGGTCTATTTTTAAACTAACTACTAGTTTTTACCTAGACATCTAACGGTTTTCAATACTTGTTCTAAATTTCAACAATATTTGTCATTTTTAAGCCAAAAGTTCACCTTAATATATTTATCACCAATTAACATCCAGTTAGTTTTTTTACAAGCACCGCGTTGAATCTTAAAGTCACTTGGGCAAACTGATGTTTGTTTTATCTTATAAAAACGCCTTTTATGTTCTTAATGCTAGTTTACTTGACATATAGCACGTTTACAAAGGCCCATTCTTGGTGAATCATGAAATAGTGTTAGATTTGTGGTTATCTTCCCCTGATTTCACTAAACCATTACCCATACTTCCTGCAGAGACGCCCATGATTGCATCCACACCCCATTTTGGGAGGCTCTCTACAATTTTTTTTAATTTCTCAACTATTATATATATAAAAGCCCAGTGGTGTGGTTCTGTATGTTTGTTTGTAACGTAACGCATAACGCAAGAGATGTACGACAGTCTACAGCAGTTAGTTTAGTTGAAA
>MUZC01000191.1:707707-718024 GCA_002072015.1 Radix auricularia | reverse complement strand
GGTGTTGTTCAGTCGCGATTGAACATTTGTTAAAGAATGTTTGTAAAATAATTATTTAAAGTTATGTCAACATTTAATTTCATTTAAAGATTTAAGCAGTGTATTAATTAATGGGCTCAAAATCGCAATACTTGTTTAGATTTCTGATTTTAAATCTGGTTAGAGCCAATGCTCGGTGTCACCATATATCACACCCTAAATATCTATTGACGTCAACAGGTATCGTAAGCTGGGGTTACGGCTGCGCCGAGGCTGGACGACCAGGTGTGTACGCTGACGTCATCGAGCTGAAAGACTGGATTAACTCCGTCATCAACTTCTAATCTATTTTTATTGAACACCACCACCACCCCATCCAGGATGAAAATGCATATGTTATCTCATCAATGCACCACCATAAACACAATGGCAATAAACATGCTGTGACGTGAATTTCTCGTTTGTTTTTATTGACTCATAAAGTAACAGATAATAGTTTCATGAAATTAATTGGAAACCTATTTTTAAAGGTTTCTTAAATTATGTTTGGGGAGGTCGAGGGTCACAAGTCTTGTAAGCAATATTGCCTCTTAAGTTTCGATTGTTCATGTGCAAAAATAAAAAATAAAATATGTGTTCAAGGTTGTGCAGCATTCACATTTCTATTTTTGTGTGCAAATATAAATATTCCAACAAACACACCCACATTTTGTCCTATTCAAACTTTGTTGCGTGGTGACTCTAAACTGCTGCGCGGCTTTCGGCAGATAGCTGCGTGGTGATACAGCCGTGCAGCTTAGAATGAACATCACTAGCAACATGTGAATATTAATTTAAAATACTGTTAAGAAGAGAATCGTTGCTGTCAGGGTATTTTTAGCTTAAGGCTATGATGACAATAATTAACACTACACTATCTAAGTAGCACTTGCACAGATGTGAATTTTTAAAAACAAAAAATCAACATTTTATGACTTTCAATCACTCTATCGGAAATTATCCCTTTGTCAATTCCCTGCCCAAAATTTAAACTTCGTTGTGTTTCCATAACTTCTCTCAGCTGTTTCTTTCGTTGGCCATGGCCATGATAATTGGGAAAAAAAAATCGAATATGTGTCAAACAGCACACCTCATGCCGTATGACAAAGAAAGAAGATCAGTTTACAAACTCAAATCAGGACACAGAAAAGCGATGACTTGAGGCTCTTTATATGTGGACTAACATTGGTCCGGCGTTGCTTCTAAGGAGGTTCAACATACACAGAATAGACCGAATGAAACGATATTTTCCAGTTATATACTGTGCTCTCAATCCAACTGCCAACCGGGAGCACAACCTCCAAGAGAGACTATAGACACCGCGGCATAACATCGTCAAACACGTCCAAAGTATCAATGTCGCGTACTCGCGATGTTGTCCTTTATAAGGCAAAACGCGCTTAAAAACTATATGCAAAGAAGCCACACCGTGCACCTTATAAACTCAACATTAGGGGCCAACCAAAACGCATTATCAATGCTGTGCAGATACCTTGTTAGACCGAATTTTTTTGTAAAAATTCATTTAATCTTAAATGTACATAATTCTCAGAACATAAGTAATTAATTTGCACCAGATGCAAAATTTTATTTCTAAAATATCTATTTTAAGAATAATTCGTTTTATAAATTTCCGTCTATCAGCTTTCCTAAGACAATTACTTATTTGAATAATTTATTGTGCTGTTTTGTTCTTAAATTATTTATTTTTTTTTAAGTAAAAAAAATATTAAAAAAAAAAATTTTTTTTAATTTTTTTTTAAAAATTCTGTCCTGCAGTGAGATTCCTTAGTAACCGTTTGATCTCAAGTGAAAAAAGATGACAGTGTGCAAGGAGAAGTGAGGGGGTATATTTTGAATCTTCTACGTCAGGGGTCTCCAAACTACGGCCAGATGCGGCCCGCCAGGCCCTCTCATCAGGGCCCTGGAGACCTTCTTATCTCTATAAAAAAAAAGATACTATTTTTGTCTGTAGTTTACCACAAAACTTATTATTGGGGGTTGATAGTCGGCCCCCAAACTGCTGTTTGACAGTTAATTCGGCCCTTTCGCCAGAAAAAACTAGGAGACCCATGTTCTACGTTAATAGTATGACGCGGGGAAGGAAACGCATGTGAAAATATGAATTCAGGAGCAAAGTTAATGCTAAGACTTTGTATAGCGTTAAATAGATGGAATTATGTTTCAGCATCAGAAGCAGCATAAAGAGTTGTTCTTTTGTTACATGTATACTTGCTGGTATTCAATTGTCCCTCAAAACAATTCTCTTAGAAAGTTAGAATTAAAAGCGAGTCGGTTCGCTTGAAATATGTAAATGCCAATTAAATTAATTATAAGTTCACCCCTTACTGTTAACAAAGTTAGGCAGTCTGTGCTTTTCCTATATAATAAAAGGCAGTTGTCGGTGTGGTCATCGATAACAATTGGTCTCTCAAACTGCTACAGACTCGTACAGCCAATCACTAGTGGGGAAAAATTAAATCTCATTTCCCTATTGAACAAATTTAATCGGACGTTAAAAACGAGTTATTTTTGGTGCAGTATTTTTGTCATTATTCAGTACTGCGTTCCCATCTTGAAGTGTTGTCACTCCTGCTAATCACTAATGTTACTCCTAGACAACATGCCATCGAAACGACGGCGGAACGTCCTTGGGCGAGCGTCTTTGCTCGTATTTCAATCATTGTAGCCATTCGTTCACAATTGTATGTATGCTGATTCATAAAACCCAAGGCAATCAATTTCAACATGGAAATACCACACAAATAAAATCTAATACACAGCACATGTAAACATAGGGATAAAAACACACACACTTTCCTTATTTCGTATGCAAGAACAAACACAAATGAGTGTTCTTCAAGTCTGGATCTCGGGTGAGGGTTGCCTGATCAAATTATAAAAGCAAACTATCAACCTTAAAAACTCTAGTAAAATGCAAGACTAGACTTGACCCATGGATAAGCGTAGGACGCAATATTCGTCTGTAAAGAATAGCGTCTGTAATAAATAAGAAGAAAACTCTATATTCGATTGAATAAGAAAAAACATCAACATATACGGAATGTACGTAGGTCCTCAATATGAATTTACAAAACAAAATTTTGGACATTTATTGCAGCTTACTGGAAATTCTTATTGGATAGTTGTAATGAATATTTCTAATTAAAAAAATGCTAATGGATTCTGTGTGTGGAAGAATAACAAATCTAAACTCTATATTTAGGGAAAGCCATTAAAGCAGACTTTGTGGATCCTAATTTCGGAGCGAACGTGACATATATTTCATCTCATTGATGATCTACTTATAATTAACTCTACATTTACACAGTTAAAACCGTTCATGTATAATAACAATGGCTGCTATGTAGAAGAAGATAATTTATACAATCATGAAGAGTGTTTTCTTACTGCTTTTATTATTTTTTTTAACCTTTGGTTTTCGGTAGAGAATTTATTTTCAAACTGGCATCACCCGCCAAATTTAAGTAGACGACAGAAATTGGACGGTCAAAATTGGACGGTCAATGTTGAACAGTGAAGGTTAAACGGTTAAAGTCATTAATACCACTGACTTACATTTTAAACCTTCTTTAAACAATGGTTGAGTCAAAGTTTGAGTATTTGTTTTAAAATGTGTTTTTAAGTTTTGTGTTATAAAAGGCAAAGGACACGGTAGAGGTCTGATGCTAAAGGTATTTTTACCTATAATGTTTTGATGTTTAATTAATTTTAAGTAAAGCTTGAAAAGTTCTGTAAAGACTATCTTATGGAACACAAATAACAAATTTAACTCGTAACTGTATTTTCATGAACGCAATGCAAGCTCCAGAGCAAACGTAATTTCGGATTTGGTATTGAAACAAAAGGACCTCTGAAAAAGAAGGGGGAAAAAACAGCTACAAGAAACTATTAAACATCCCCAAAACCAAAAAGAAACAAATAAAGAAACATCCCAAAAATCTACCTGTTTTGGTTGAAGATGTGACAGAGGTTATCTCTCTACTCATAAGATTTTGTTTTGAATTTAAACAGAAAGAAAAGGGGGTGAATATTTGTATTGCTACGACTGACCTTCAAGGCGAGATAAGACAAAAATAGCAGCAGATAATTACATACAGAGTGAAAGTAAATGATGGTTCCATAAAGAACTATAGAACCATCACATCGGAACCCAACAACCAAATAAACAGACTATAGTTGCTGTTTTAATTGCTAATTGAATACAAAAACTTGTTTGCATTGCCACAAAGTCAACGTCAAGATAATGCACGTGTTTTTAGTTGCGTCACTTCTGTTTGCGTTTGGTGAGTTGATACGCATCTGTTTTCTGCTTTTTAATTTATTTACTTTATTATTTATTTTATTTATGAATTTATTTGGGTGGGGGTACGTTTGTTTCTTGATAAGCGATTATTTTTGTAATTGTATTTAGTTATTGTTTTATTTTTTATATTTACTGATTTGAAATTTTTATGGAAATTAATTTTGTTTTTATATTATTTCATATTTAATAGTTTTCCTTTGGCTGGAATATACTTAATACAGGCAGTTATGTCAACCGCTAATAATGTCGGCGAATTTCTTTGATATCAAACAGTTCTTCACTCGTGAAGCTTATTATTGAAATACTTAAAACCGTTTTACATGTAACTCAAAATGCAGAAATACAGTGGAACCCCACCATTCACCTGCCTCTCTATTCGGACAGCTGGTCATTCGTCCAACTTGTTGGAGTAAAATTCAACTGGCCATTCAAACGATAGCCCTGCAATTTGTACACCTTGTTATTGGACGCACTACGGGGTCGTTTCAGTTCAGCCTCTTGCTAGTTTTTGTACGTTACGCATCATCCATGCAAGCTCCATGAAACTTTTTGCTATTCTTTTTTATTAGTTTGGTTTTTTTTTTTTTTTTTTTTTTTTTTTTTTTTTTTTTTGTAATGTTCAAAATTATTTTTATTCAAAGTAGTGCAGCTATGTGTTTTTTTAAAGCATGAATGATTCAACTAAGCTTAAAAGTAAAGCAATTGTTTTCATTGTATTTATATATTTTATGCTTCACATATTATTACAAAAGTTTAAATGAGCATTCGTCTGTGAATCTGGAAAGCATTAATCAAATTTATATTATATCTTATGAGAACAAATGATTCACCATTCGTACATATCACAATTCGAAATCGAAATGTCTCTTAGAATGGTCATTGTACGAATAGCGAAGTCCCACTGTATTTACGAACATTGGCTTCTGCCACTTAATAGCACCAACAAAACAAATTGTGTTTGCGTAGTTTGTTGCTCCTTCATTTTGTTGCATTTCAATCTCCAGCCGGTGCAAGTCCCTCTAATCGGGGCCTGGATTTGTTGAGATTAACGAGAAGGTAACTCTAATCTTCTTGATACGTTTACTATAACCAACGGGACATTTCCCACAGGGCATATTTTTTTAAACATTGTGTATACTAAGGTTGTTTTTTTTTAGTTTTTAGTAACTATTTATATTTTTAATAACAATGGAATTTTACTCCAAAAAATTTAATATTTTTATTTTTAAATCAATTATAAAATGTGTCCATATATTTGAAATAGAACGAATCGTTATATTTCATTTTTTATTTGTTAAGACTGTATACAAATTCATATGAAATCTTAAATTACATGATTGTGCACTTTGTAAAAATAATCTTCCTATCGATTTGTAAGTTAACAAGACATTGCTTAAGATCGTTTCAGTTGTTTCTTTTTTTTTTTTTAATGAATCACATTCTTTTAATATTATGTACCCTAACTTTGTGGAGTCTACTTGGTTCCTTACAGTCTATCAAATGAAATGAGTTGTCAGCTGTAATGTAGAACGACAATTTCTGGGACAGTTTAAACGTAGGCCTGACAGGACATCACAAACATTTCGTTGTTTTCTAGCATCCTGTCACTCAGCACTGTCAGGCTGTCAGGACTACAATACTCTGTTTATATATTTATTATTTTCCCCCAGCCTGATGGCAATCTCACACCTATTTTATTCTTTTGTGATGAGCTATGACTATGAACGTAGCATTTTTAATTCATGAAGGATGAAATAATCTCAGTTATTTCCCGACTGTTCATTCCCCAGCCGATACGACAAGATTGATGCCCCTTTCTGTGGACAGAGACCCTTGGTAACAGGCAACGGTGCCAGTGAACTCACGTCGAGAATCGTTGGTGGCAGGGAATCCGTACCATATTCCTGGCCAGCAATTGTAAGAGTGCTATTTATACTTGTAATTCTTCGATATTATCGATTCAATAAAAAAAATCATGTTAAGCCTGGTCCCTATTGGAANTCAGGACGTGTTAGCGCATTTTCGTATTATGTATCAGTACTTATGTTAGATATCAGCATTATGTAGTTATCAGTAATTGTGTTTAGATTTTAGACATATTTTTATGAATTTTCTTGTGTAATGAATATACCTGACATTTTTTTTATTTAAAAGTCATGTCTTTACATTTAAAAAATTTTTATTTTCTCTTTAATCTAACTACAAGTCACCACAAATGATGACGTAAAACTCTCTAAACTTTTACACATATTCTAATGACGTCAACTAAATAAAAAACTAATTCTTTTGCACGCGTTCGCACCACTCTTCAATGCTTGAAAAACTATGTATTCGACTTCCGGCAATGGCGGCCGTTCCCTGCGCTAGTGTTACCTCTCGATTCGAAATATTTTTTGGTAGTTTTAACGGGGTTTTTTAACGGATCGAGTAACTGAGTGTTGATGCACAAATGGCAGGTCAGGACATACAAAAAACATATATACCTCATGGGTCTAGGACTTATGGATGCTGAGATCAAGGGTGATGACAGACGGACGGACAAAACGGGTGCAATAGCGCATTCGACTTCACGAAAATGCGCTAAAAATGGCACCATTTAATACATATGCTTTTAAAAATGTATCCTGATAATTTGCTTTTTTAAAATATCTTTCAACCCAAACAATAGATAAGCGTAGGACGCAATAATCTTTTATAGAGAAGGAGCGTCTGTAACAGATAAGATAAGATCATTGTCCATAGTTAACCACGAGTTTGGTCAAAGCTCCTCTCATTGGCCATTATACAGCATTCACAATGTTTTTTAAAAAATGCGTTTTTTACATTTTATAAATAGCACAGATCCTCGTTAGTAAAAATCTGAAGAAGTTCGGGAATTTTAATCATAAACGAAATTATTACAACAACAAACAAAAATTTAGTATAAAGTCAAGTGTCTCGTTCATTTAGCGTAGAGTCGTACGTATGAGCATAGTGTTATATTCATAACTTTTTTAAAATTTAACGGCTAATGATAGGCAATTATTTCATCATAGTACGTGTGCTGTTTTCAAAATGTTACTAGTAGTTACTTTTATGTGTCCAGGTCCTGGGGTGTGGTTAACTTTATTATTTAATATCAACATCCATCTTTTACAAGCCTACACACAGCCATAGTTTCCTTCTATATACATCGTCCCATCCTCAATCTTGTAGGAACTCTATCCCATTTTCACAACTATTAAGACTTAAAAGACTCTGCAGTGATGAGACAGACTTCTTGGAAAGAAGTGATGAGATGCTGAACTTTTTTAGAAGGAGGTCATACCCGGAAACAATCTTAACATCAGCTGTCAATAGAATTAAAGGCATGACCAGCCAGGACACATTTACATCATCTGTTCACGATCAATGTGATAGATGCAAATTTGTTTTAACTTACCATCCCCATAATTTTAAGGCCCGCCAGGTGATTCTCAAAAACCGACCAATCCTTATGGCTGACCCTCTAACTCAGCAGGTCTTCAAAAAACCTCCTCTTTTTGCTTTCCGGAGGGATAAAAGCCTCAGAGACATACTTGTAAGAAGTCACCTTCCCACAATGAAAGCACATATTGGAACAAAAGGTTGCAACGGTAACCGTTGCAATACTTGTCCATATGTGGTTGAAATTAACAAAATTTCTTTCCCTCTTGAGCAATTCGTAATAAAGATGGATTCACTTGCACCAGTCGCAACGTGATTTATGCAATTATTTGCAAGAGATGTAATACAATTTATGTGGGTGAGACAGGTCGTCGTCTTGGAGATCGGTTTAGAGAACACCTGTACAATATAAATAAACAGGCTCAGTGTCCTGTGTCTAAACATTTTAACAGTGTTGACCACGACGGCATTTTGGATATTGTAGTTACTGGTATTCTATATGCAACCAATACCCATGATAGATTCCAAATGGAAAATAGACTCATAAAACGATTTGGTACGTTGGCTCCATATGGAATTAACCAAATCCAAAATTTTACCTGACTGCAAAATCGTTTTCCCGTTGTGGTTTTCACTGTTACTTTAGATACTTCAACTTCCTCCTTTTTCTTATATTCTATGTCCATGTTTATTTTTGTTTTTCTTTTCTTTTCATTTTATCACATAGACTTTAATATGTTTTAATTTTAAGATATATGTAAGTAAATGTTTTTGTACTGATGAAGGCATGAGCCGAAAAGTCTATACCATTATTTGTATTAGTTGATAATAAAGCTTTAATTTATTGTTCCCTTACACAAATAGTTTGTGTAATTTTTTTTTAACGCAAAATAAAAATAACTCTGCAATAAAACGTCAACTGTAACTAATATATCTTACGAGCAACAAATCCATCCAAGGATGTTCCGCCATCGTTTCGGTGGCAATCGGTGGCATGTTGTCTAGGAGTAACAGTAGTGATTAGCTGGAGTGACACACTTCAAGATGAGAACACAGTACTGAATAATGACAAAAATAATGAACCAAATATAACTCGTTTTTTTTAACGTTGACGTAAATTTTTTCAATATATAAGTGAGATTTAATTTTTCTCCGCTAGTGATTGGCTGTAGGAGTCTGTAGGAGTTTGAGGAACCAATCGCTAAAGAGGACCCCACAGACAACTGCCTTTTATTATACACGATTAGTTACTAACAATGTTATTTGCCCTTAAAAATTGATGCTATTTAAACATTCTGACATTAAATTGTATTCAATAGTAAACTGCTTCTCCCTGGTCTATGCACTCGATGGAGAATACCCAGTGTTGGCTAATAATCAATAGCGTTGCATGTCTATTGTCGATAACCCAAAGTATTTGGGTTTTTTTCCTTCTTTTTCAGTGTAGTTTGAGACTGCCCACTGCTCCGACCTACCACTTTTGTGGCGGCAACTTGGTCAAAAATTTGGCCGGACAATACTTCCTGATTACAGCGGCCCAGTGTCTTCAGTGAGTGTTTATTTTGTTTGTATCACCCAGCTGTGAATCACTGCTTGTTAGAAGTCATGTCGGGTGCAGTGCCGGATTTACTTATAAGCTACACAAAACCTATAACTTAGGGTCCCCACTTTCTGGGCCTCGTATTGAAATTATTTTTAAAATTGTCCGAGTGAGCAATTTTCATATTTGGCACTGACTTAGATGGTCTGGAATTATAGAGTGAACCATATCTCAAACAGCTTAGAGAGTTTGTTTTATGAGTTTAATTAGTGATATCATATGTAGACACGCCGTAATGTATTAGATTAGTAATGTTACCAAAAAAATAGACGCCGAATGTTGCATTAAATAGACAATTTGTGTTATTATAAGCAGACACAGAGCGTTGAAGTTTGAAAGCCTCTTCTTTGTTATTCCACAGCCATTCTGCATCGCCCAGCGCCTATGAAGCTCACTGCGGCATCCACAACAGAGATGACGCCAACGAGCCCAACAAGGTGGTGGTCTTCTTCAACCACCTGACGATACACACGTAAACAACCACTTAAAACTGTAGCTTCAACCCTCTAGCCGTAACCAGTAAATCAAACATCTTGTGTATCTGTAATCAGTAAAGAAATTTCCGTATGTCTGTAGCTATAAACGTGTATTTGTAACCAGAAAACCAACATTTTTAACCTTATGGCTATAATCATAAACTAAACTACGTGATCATTTAGCTGTAACCAGAAAACTATACAATTGACGTTACCCTGTGGCTATAATCATAAAGACCAACATAATTTAGCCATGTAGCTATAAGCATTAAACCTAACAACTTGATCAATGTATTCATCATTGAACCTGCATAAAAAGAAGAAAACTAAAAGGATGTCAAAATTTCCTGATTATCTTTTATTTATTGATGTATAGTATGCCGGGCACGGCTTTTGGTCGAGACGTTAGATTCATTATAATCTTCTTCTTGTCAACCTTTGACCTTTTTTCTGTTCTTATCGCTTTAAATAAACGGGATAATTTTTTTAAA
>MUZC01000191.1:661586-705767 GCA_002072015.1 Radix auricularia | reverse complement strand
AAAGTGCCCGAGGATTGGAAATTAGCCTATGTAACGCCGCTCTTTAAGAAAGGTGATAAGTCAGACCCTGGTAATTACAGACCTGTATCACTTACTAGTATCACATGTAAATTACTGGAACACATAATATATAGCAGAATAGTTAACCACCTTGACAAATATAATGCCCTATGCCCACACCAACATGGCTTTAGAAAGAACAGATCATGTGAAACACAATTGATAGGCCTAATAGATGATCTATCAAAAGGCTTAGATAATAATGATCAAATAGATACAATATTACTAGACTTCTCAAAAGCATTCGACAAAGTTCACCACCTTAGTTTACTCAAAAAACTTAAATACTTTGGAATCTCAGGTCCCTTACATCACTGGATCCAAGATTTCCTATTGGGTAGGGAGCAAACTGTAATAATTAATGGTTCTAAATCTACACCAATAAAGGTTAACTCAGGAGTTCCACAAGGAACTGTCCTAGGTCCCTTACTATTTTTAATTTATATAAATGACTTACCCAACAATATCTCAACAGGAACTAAAGTTAGGTTATTTGCTGATGATTGTATAATCTATAGAACAATCAAGTCAGAACAAGATAGCAAAATTTTACAAAAAGACTTAGATGAATTAATAAAATGGGAAACTAACTGGAGTATGTCCTTCCACCCAGAAAAATGTCAACTGCTAAGAGTAACAAAGAAAAAGAAACAAATAAATTCAAAATATTTCATTCATGGAAAAGAACTAACCCAAACTAAAGATGCGAAATACTTAGGAGTCATAATAAATGAGAAACTATCTTGGAATCCCCATGTCAATGAAGTTATTAAAAAATCAAACAAAACCTTAGGCTTTATAAAAAGAAACTTTTACAAATGTAACAAAGATATAAAACTAAAATGCTATCTCACCCTGGTGAGACCTATACTAGAATATGCATCTTTAGTATGGGACCCATCCACCAAAGAAAATATTGATAAGTTGGAACAAATACAAAAAAGAGCTGCCAGATTCATTACTGGAGAATATTCAAAACTGACAAGAGTAACACCATTAGTTAAATCATTAAACCTTGAAACACTAGAGGATAGAAGAACCAAGAGTAAATTAGTAATTATACATAAGGCAATTAATTCTAATTTAGAAATACAACACAAAGATAACCTAACACAACCCTCAAATAGACATAAAGATAAAAACACCTTTCTTATTCCATATGCAAGAACAAACACATACAAGTTTTCTTTCTTTCCGTCCGGTATTCGGGAGTGGAATGGGTTGCCTGAAGAAACCAGGAAAGCCACCACTTTATCATCTTTTAAAACTCTAGTAAGAATACAGGACTAAACACAAACCATAGAAATACGTAGGACGCAATAATCTTCTGTACAGAAGGAGCGTCTGTAACATATAAGATAAGATAAGATAAAGAGATAGAGGAAAATTGCCTTGCTCAAACAATTTATATATTCATAACATTTCTTTACTAAAATTTATAGAATTCGCAACTAACTCTAACTCTCTATCTCTTTATGTCTGTCTGTCTGTACTGTCTGTCTAACTATGTATCTATCTAAATATGTATCTTCTGTCTCTCTCCATTCTTCTATACTTTATCCTTTGATTAAAAAATATTTTCCTTTTCAATAAATGTGCTTTTGTACTTTTAAAAAAATAAGTTGGTCATAGAATATGAAACATATTTTTAATGATGCAGGTGTAATGTAAATTGTGTTTTTTATACAGGCATTATATTCCTGTTGTTTATGTTAAAGGTGTTATATTCCTGTTGTTTATGTTGCAGGTGTTATATTCCTGTTGTTTATGTTGCAGGTGTTATATTCCTGTTGTTTATGTTACAGGTATTATAAGCTGGGGTTTCGGATGTGCTCAAGCCGGCCGTCCAGGTGTTTATGCTGACGTCATTGAGCTTAAGGATTGGATTAATTCTGTGATCAATTTCTAAAACAAACACACAAAATCAATCTCGATCGGTCGTCACCAACTGCCTTACTGAAGGACAAGAATGCTTGAAAAAGAGATTGTTTAAGTGATATATAATTCGAGTTCAAAATAGATTGTCTTAACGTCTATGAGAATAAATGCAATACATACGAAATTCAGTATCAAACAATGATTTTTTAAAGTTTATTTTTCCTTCCGTCTCGCGAGACGATGGTGCATCACCGTTGGGTTGGGTTGCATTTCCTCGAGTGACTGTGCAGTCCTATCCTTGAGTGACAGTCTTTGCCACAGTTTTTACACACGAGTTCTGTGCTTCCAAATGTTTTGGCCTTTCTCCTAGCTCTTCTGTCTGCAGCCTCCTCCATTCTTTGCTCCTCGGCTACTATGACGCCCTCTTTGACAACTGTGCGCCACGTAGATCGGTCTTCTGCCTTACACTCCCAGTCACTTGTATGTATTTTGGCTGCTTTCATGTCCCTTTGACAGACATCTTTAAATCGCAAGCGTGGGCGACCTGTTTTCCTCTTTCCTGAAGCAAGTTCACCATATAGGAGGTCCTTCGGGATGCGGCCGGGGCTCATTCTTTTGACATGTCCTAGCCACCTCAGGCGTCTTTCACTAAGAATTGAGAACATGCTTTGGGTATTGGCACGCGTTAGTACCTCACTATTAGGCACTTTTTCTTGCCATTTAATACCAAGGATGCGGCGCAAGCATCTCAAATGGAAGCTGTTAAGCTTACGCTCTTGTGATGTATAAGTGGTCCATGTCTCGCTCCCATATAGTAGTGTACTGATGACACAGGCTCGATAGACGCACAGTTTGGTTTTCTCCGTTAGCTTGGTGTTTTGCCAGACCCGCTTATTTAGTTTAGCCATTGTTGCGGCTGCCTTGCCAATTCTGCTGTTTATTTCTTCTTCAATGGACAGTGTATTGGAGACCTTGGATCCCAAGTAGGTGAAGCTGTCCACAACCTCCAAGTTTTCATTATCGACATTTATGGTAGGAGGAGGTCGAGTGTCTTGGGCCATGATGTTTGTCTTTTTCAAGCTGATTTGCACACAATTGCTTTTATTACCATGGGAATGGGCGTGTGGATAATTTACAACAACTAGTTAAGACTTAAGGATTTCATCGCTTACTTGACTCATCTTTATTAACAGAAAATAATACTTTTTTTTATTCAAAAGAATTTAGTCAACGAAAGAGACAATAAAATATAAGCGTGTTTAATTTTCGTAATATAATTATCAAACAAGCAACTCCAATTAAGACATGTATTCATAACAGTGGGTTGCTTTGAGTAAAAATTGACTCATTTTATTTTCTCAAACACCGACAGTTGTTATAAAAATAAAAACCAGCGTCATCAGTTGTAATGCGCCAAATCTTTCCATCCATTCACCTCTATAGGCTCAGATTCCCCAGCAGGAGATTCACTGTAAACATAGAATACATGAGGAATCTCTGCAGTCAACTAATTTCTATTAAAGAAAATCATAAAAATGCTGTAATTTGGACTATGGGGGACTTTAATCTTCCAGATATAAATTGGAAAAACTATACAATTGATAGCCACCAAAATAATAAAGAAATTAATGAACATTTCTTAGACACTATAAACAACATAAACCTAGAACAGACAGTATAAAATCAACTAGGAAAATCAAAATACTAGATTTATTCCTAACAAACAGACCAGGACTAGTACTAGACTGCACAATAATTCCTGGGCTGTCTGACCATGATATTGTTAGGGTAACCAACACAATAAAAACTAAAATAAATAAGATGTCTAGAAGAACAATATATCTTTGGAATAAATGCAACTTAATAAAACTACACCAATCAGCTTCTAATTTCCAACAAAATTTCCTAAGTAAATTCAGCATAGCTAGCCCCATAGAAGAAATATGGAAGGAAATAAAAACAAATCTAAAAACCATAATGGATCAGAATGTTCCAACAAAAATAACTTCAAATAGAATTAATAAATGCTGGTTCAATTTTAAATTTAAAAAAAGTATTGCAAACTAAAGGAGAATTTATTTAAGAAATTTAAGGCTACCAATTTAGAAAGGATACACAAAAAATACTTTAAAATTAAACACTTGACACAAAAACTTAGCCGTAATATCCAAAATAATTATATTAACAATGTGATAACTAAAAATGACAGCAAAAATGTATGGTCCTTTATCAAATTAAAAAAAATGGAGCCTTCAGGTATAGCCACACTAAAAGGCTCAAATAATAAAACCTATTATGATAATGAGACTAAAGCTAATATCCTTAACACATATTTTGCATCATCATTTTCTGCCTGAGGCGACAAGGAAATTTCAATAAATTTAAATAAAATGGAAGAAATAGGTAACATAACTGTAGATGAGATAGGTATACATTAACTCCTAAAAAACTTTAAAATAAACAAAGCTACTGGTCCAGATGAATTGCCTGCCAGGTTATTAAAAGAATTAAGCAATGAACTGTCCCCAATCCTTGTAGTCCTTTTTCAAGCCTCTCTAAACCAGGGTAAAGTGCCCCAGGATTGGAAATTAGCCAATGTAACGCCACTCTTTAAGAAAGGTGATAAGTCCGACCCTGGTAATTACAGACCTGTATCACTTACTAGTATCACCTGTAAATTACTGGAACACAAATATATAGCAGAATAGTTAACCACCTTGACAAATATAATGCCCTATGCCCAAACCAACATGGCTTTAGAAAGAACAGATCATGTGAAACACAATTGATAGGTCTAATACAGTGGTTCCCAAAGTGGTCCCTACGGACCCCCAGGGGTCCGCGGAACAGTTCAGGGGGTCCGTGGACAAATAAAATTGATTTGGGGGTCCTTGAACAACGTCAGGGGGTCCGCGAAAGGATTTAAATTAGTATAAAATTATAAAATTATGGGTTTTTTATTATTACGGAAATAAAAAATAAAAATAAAGAACAATGTATACTGTTGTAGAAATTTTAAGTCCTGAGTAAAATAAAGTTGTTTGATCTAAAAAAAGAAAAAGAACTACGAGATTCCAACAGCTGTAACCAATCAAAATGCTTGGTTAATTGAAAGGCTTGTCAAGTTTGATGCGTGAGAAAGGCAGAGACACAATATTTAGGTCATAAAAATACAATCTTTAAGCGGAAATGACGATGATTGCAGGGTTGGGTAAATTGTGACGAGTCCGTAAGTTATATTTATCCAAGGCAGAAGGAATCCAGCTTTACATTGATACCACATTTGATATGATTGAACGATTCTAAATACATGAATCAGGGTAGCAACAATTCTTTTTAAAAATTCCAAATTCGACCAAACACCCTTTTTTTTTTTAGAGAGTTAGCAAAATAATGTTTAGCAGTATTTTCTAATATATATTCTGATACATTTTTAAATATATAGTTAACATTACAAAAAGTTGCTTTAAAAATCCTAATACATTAAAAGATAGAAATCTCAACAGTTTTAGATGGCGCAGTGAGACACCAAAAATAGTTTATGCTGCCAAATGCATAAATTGCCTACAATAAACCAGGAAACGATAGTCGAATACCATGCCTTCTGTGTAATCAAACTTTGTGGAAGGAGTCTATGAAACCTTCCAAGCATGAGGAACATTAAATGAAAATCCTCAGTGATAATAACGATAACGATTTAATGTTTTTTGAAGCAGTCCAAGACATATTTGAAAACACCATCACTTTAACAACTCGTAAGGACAATACTTAAGCAAGAAGACTAACTGACGATGGACTGGACTGCGTGCGCACTACAATATTTCTTTATTGATTGCAAAGTCTGGAAAGCCCAACACAATTAGTGAAGAACTTATTTTAGCAGCTGTAAGTGAGGTAATAAGCACTGTGTTTCACAAACCAGCTTTCAACATAAAAAAAAACAATTCCACAACCAATAATTCAGCCTCAAGAAAGATTACCAAAATGTCTCGTGTGTTGAAAATTCGTTATATTGAGTACTTAAAAAACGCCTGAATTTTCTCTACAACTCGACGAGTCCAATTTACCAGGAAATGAGGCTTTACTTTTAGCATGTGTAAAACTTTGTAAAAGAATATCAATTTTGCCAAGACCTGTTGTTTGCTAAATGTTTGGAAACAGATATGAAAGGTAAGGCGTTCTTTACTAAATTCAAAAAAGATTTTTCAATGAATAAGCTACATCCTTGACTAGTATCATTTCTGTTGCTACTGATGGTGCTCCAGCAATTGTAGGAAGATACCGAGGCTTTCTGACACACTTATAACAAGCTGTTCCAAATGTAAGTTCAGTGCGTTGTGTCATTTATCGACATAATTTAGTTGCAAAAATCTTAGTGAAGTTTTGCATGGATCACCAGATTAGGTCAATGGAGACGTTAATAAAATCAAAAGGAATGCCTTCAATAATTGCTAAACTTTGTTACGTTTGTTAGCTAAAAGTGTATGTTTAAATCGATTTTATGCTCTTTTATTCAGTGCTGGAATTCCTGGAAGGCAAAGACAATGATTTGAGACAAAATTTAATTAACTCAAAAATATGACTTAGACCACATGACATATTTGTTTGCCAAATTTAAAGAAACTAATTGGAAACTACAAGGGGACCAATTAAATTTAATCAAAACTAAAAGCGTAATATCTGCGATTGTTGCAAAACTTTTTTGTACAACCAAAACTTGGGGTGAGGAGAATATTCTCAGATTCAAAATCTCGAAATTGCAAAGAGAAATTAAGATTGGTTTGCCTACTGTCAACACTTAGCGGCTCTTCATGCAGACCCTCAACCAAAGATTTAAAGGCATTCTTCACTTGGATATTCGCGACTGGGTGTTGAACCCTTTTGCTCGGAGACAAACTCAGATCCCAGACATAGATGAATCAAAAATAATACAGGAGCAACTTATTGAATTATCAACAAATGAGGAACTAAAAACAATGTTTGAACAAGGATACCACAAATTCTGGCTACAAAAAGAGATCCCAATTGTATTTCCTGCATTATGGGTTATTGTTCAAAAGTTGTTGACTACTTTCCCGTCTTCCTATTTGGTAGAACGTGGATTCAGTGCAGTTATGAACCTCGTCACAAACAAAAGAAACCTGCTAGATATTAGGGTTCATGCGGATTTGCATTTGCGACTCACAAACATTTAGCTGTTCATAAATCTCATCAAGATCATCCAAGTCATTTAAAAAAGAAAAACAACTTTAAGTTAAGTTTAAATAAATAATGCTCCAACAAAATGTACAAAATGTTTTGTTTTTTAAATTAGTAATTTTGTATGCCATACATTTATATAGCGTTTTCACATGGGGGTCCGTGGGCAAGTTTTGACTATAAAAGGGGTCCACGGGCAAAAAAAGTTTGGGAACCACTGGTCTAATAGATGATCTATCAAAAGGCTTAGATAATAATGATCAAATAGATACAATATTACTAGACTCCTCAAAAGCATTTGACAAAGTTCACCACCTTAGTTTACTTAAAAAACTTAAATACTTTGGAATCTCAGGTCCCTTACATCACTGGATCCAAGATCTGCTATTGGGTAGGGAGCAAACTGTAATAATTAATGGATCTAAATCTACACCAATAAAGGTTAACTCAGGAGTTCCACAAGGAACTGTCCTAGGTCCCTTACTATTTTTAATTTATATAAATGACTTACACAACAATATCTCAACAGGAACTAAAGTTAGGTTATCTGCCGATGATTATATAATCTATAGAACAATCAAGTCAGAACAAGATAGCAAAATTTTACAAAAAGACTTAGATGAATTAATAAAATGGGAAACT
This sequence comes from Radix auricularia, assembly GCA_002072015.1. Taxonomy (NCBI): domain Eukaryota; kingdom Metazoa; phylum Mollusca; class Gastropoda; family Lymnaeidae; genus Radix; species Radix auricularia. The sequence goes on along the minus strand of MUZC01000191.1, from coordinate 697,988 downwards.
AACTGGAGTATGTCCTTCCACCCAGGAAAATGTCAACTGCTAAGAGTAACAAAGAAAAAGAAACAAATAAATTCAAAATACTTCATCCATGGAAAAGAACTAACCCAAACTAAAGATGCAAAATACTTAGGAGTCATAATAAATGAGAAACTATCTTGGAATCCCCATGTCAATGAAGTTATTAAAAAATCAAACAAAACCTTAGGCTTTATAAAAAGAAACTTTTACAAATGTAACAAAGACATAAAACTAAAATGCTACCTCACCCTGGTGAGACCTATACTAGAATATGCATCTTCCGTATGGGACCCATCCACCAAAGAAAATATTGATCAGTTAGAACAAATCCAAAAAAGAGCTGCCAGATTCATTACTGGAGAATATTCAAAACTGGCAAGAGTAACACCATTAGTTAAATCATTAAACCTTGAAACACTAGAGGATAGAAGAACCAAGAGTAAATTAGTAATTATACATAAGGCTATTAATTCTAATTTAGAAATACAACACAAAGATAACTAATACAACCCTCAGATAGACATAAAGATAAAAACACCTTTCTTATTCCATATGCAAGAACAAACACATACAAGTTTTCTTTCTTTCCGTCCGGTATTTGGGTGTGGAATGGGTTGCCTGAAGAAACCAGGAAAGCCAACACTTTATCATCATTTAAAACTCTAGTAAGAATACAGGACTAAACTCAAACCATAGAAATACGTGGAACGCAATTATCTTCTGTACAGAAGGAGCGTCTGTAGTATATAAGATAAGATAAAAATTTCTCCCGGGCTCATTGTAAAACCAAAAGATGCTCTAACATTGAAAAGTATTTATAAAGATATTTTCGTCTAACTTGTGGGGAAAAAGGAACATGATACGCGGGGGAGGGGGCATCTTGTCTAGGAGTAACAGTAGTGATTAGCAGGAGTGACACGCTTCAAGATGGGAACACAGTACTAAATGTGACAAAATTACCGCACCAAAAATAACTCGTTTTGAACGTCCGCGTAAATTAGTGCAATATGGAAATGAGATTTAATTTTACTTCGCTAGCGATTGGGTGTAGGAGTCTGTAGAAGTTTGAGGGGCCAATCGTTATGACCACACAGACAACTGCCTTTTATTAGAAAGGATGAGTGGATATTTTTTTTTAAAAAAACAACAAACGGTATCTTTTATTAAAATCGGAAAATAAAAAGAAAAAACATTAATTCATAAAAATAAAATTTAAAAAACACACTATTTGCAGACTGGTTTTTATCTTCGATAAAACAATGTTTTCACTTTTTAGTTTCGATTATGTAATGCTATTTTGTATACCCTCCCACCCCACAACAACAGTCATTGTGTATTGTGTAATCTATTAGTTAAATAGATTTAATCGAAACTTCTGATAAATTTGTTAAAGCCGAAGAAACCTTTTGGCCTGAACACATTGATGTAATTTTTCTACTTTATATTTTAAAGGTGACTCTGCAAGTTGTTGATGGGTGTTAGGCACGCTTTAGTTTTATTCTAAGATGTTAACTCAGGGAATACGGTAAAATAACGAAAATATTAAAAAATGAAATATTTGGTATAATTATGCTTGAATCTGCCCCAAAAATGTATAAAACTAAGTTAAAGATGTCTGAATCTGCACCTAAAATGTTTGATGACTGCATCTATAACATAGATATCTAAATCTAAATAAAATATGTCTAATTGTACAACAACAAAAAATGTCTGAATCTAAATAAAAGACATGTTGATCTACACAGAAAATATCTAAATTAAAGACGTCCGTATCTGTACAAAAGATGTCTCAGTCTAAAAGTTCGATAACTGAGTCCAAATCAAAGACAACTGAGTCTAAATCAAACATACCTGAGTCAAAATAAAAAATATCTGAGTCTAAATCAAAGAAGTCTGAGTCTAAATCAGGGGCGTCGCTTGGGATGGTGTCACCCGGGGCGGAAGCTCATGGTGTCACCCCTTCACGATTTAAGGGGACGTCCATAAATGACGTCACGCGAGGTTTCCGATTCCTCCCCCCCCCCACCCGCGTCATACTTTGTCACAAAAACTTAGACCCACAGCCCCTTTTTTCCCCGATATGAAATCACGAAGCTTAGAATCCCCCCCCCCCCCCCCAAGCCGCATTTTCTTAATAAAAATTATCTAGTGGCAAATTATTTTTTGTCATTTAAATATGTATTTAGTGTAAGTCTGCACTCCAATATCATAACACGCGTGAAACCATTGAAAACGTCATTAAATAAATAGTAAACAATCAAATATTTAAGTGGAACTTTATTGTCAGTTGCACGTTTTTTGATGTAACGTTACATTTTTAAACACACCCCTCCCTCTTGTCACACATCGTTACAGATGCGGGACACCCTCCCCCTAGGCACGTGATGTCATTTATGCATGGCCCCAAATACCTAGAACTCATCCTGTCTTCCAGTGGCAAATAAAGGGAACATACATAATTTTAAATTTTTGTCACCTTCTAACACTGTAAATCAGCAATTTGCTTCCTTTCAAGGGAGGTATTTTTTATTTCTTTACCACATGAAAAAAAAAGTTTGTATAACAGATAAACAGCTAAGTGGGGATCAATGTTCCCTCTAAGGTTTGCCGGTTGTTGTACTAATTTTTTTTTAAATGTTCAAAGTTTAACTGTGTACCATTTTTTGTGTTCAAATTTTTGATATCTCACAAAAAAATGCATGCACCAATTAGACCGATATACACTAAGTGACACATTTCTTATCAAAATAATATATTAGATTATATTAAAATAAACAAGAATTATAAATGTATATTTCAGTTCATCTGTTCAACGGTATTTATCATGCATAAATCAACGAAATGCCAACATACCCATAAGCCGCTAATCTATTCTGGGGCGATCTGGCGTCTGTCTTTCAACGAGATCCATATTTTATAGATTTCGTCAAGGTTGATCCGATGTCCATCATTCTGACAAGATTTAATCCTCATAAGCAAGTCTAAATGTAACTCTTCCAACCTATTTCTATATTTTACTTTTATAGAATTCATTAGGCTAAATCCACATTCGCAACCAGTGCTCGATGCAAGAAATGTGGCACAAATATTCAACAGAATGACAAAGTCGCAGAACTATTCTTCAGTCATGGCAAACTGAATGATGAATCACCTTGTTGAAAGTTTGCCTCAACCCACATTTTAATTTTTTCCGCTAGCATTAATCATAAATTTAAATTGCGATACTGATCCATAATTTTCTCCAAAATGTCTTCATAGCTTTTTAAAAAATGCTTTTTATTTAGAAACTAGGGCACCATTTCTTCTTGTCAGAAATTAAAATTTGACGTGTCGACTAACGATTACAATATACGCCATAGCATCAAGTCAATTTCAAGAAAACGATAGTCCACGTGCCAACTCAGACATTCAACGAATTTGAGAATGGGACTATGTTTTCACCCTTACAGCCTGAAAACATTTTAACGACCTCTACAGACCAATGAAAATTGTCACCAAGGTGCTCATGGCCTCTTAGGTTATTGATCCTTTATTATACAAACTGGTGTGCCTCCATGGTCGTTAGATTTTTTCCTTTGTAACAGCCTGCTTAATTTGGCAAATTATCCAACTACTTCATGAATGACACTACGAAAAAATATTTATTGACCATGACTATGGGTCATTATACAAACGGACCAGCTCTTTACAGTATTCAGTCTGTACTTGTATGTTTCTCAACAATTTGAGCAACAATGCGTGTAAAGCAAAGTGCCGTGAAATCCATCTGATTTCCGTGTCGTCTAAAAAAATCATTCTCAAGGTGTCCAGCGCAAACTGAGTTGTCATTTCAAAGCCCTCCTTTCAACACAATATCACCCCAAAAACAACTCCAATTGTTTTGATTAAAATATCACACCGGCTTGTTCGTGACATCAAAATCTTTTTTGTAAGTTGTTGGCGAGTGATATTAAAGCATTTGTTCTGCTTCAAGGCTAGTCACCAATGTCAATTTTTTTTTTTAATGGAGTGTTTGATATTTTCCTTGTATTAACTTTAGACGAATGGGTTAAATTATGTTGTTAGTGTCTGTTTGCTGTATGTTAGAAATGGAAGATACATTCTGGACATTTAAACTTGTTTTTATAATTGGATTTTAACAAAAGCTGCGAATGTGTCCCAGGTAGAATAAGAGATAAAATTGCTACTAACTGGCAAAGGCGCAGAAATTCCAATTTTTTCCCTATTGAAATTTGCGGCATGATAACTCAAAACTCCGGCGTGGAATCTGCCAGATAGCTGCGCGGCGTGCAACTTGAAGGGAACATTGGTAAGGATGGCAACTACGAACCGGAGGACAACCACCTATACATTAACATCCATATCAATGCTTGCACGCCTGTAAAAATATACATTTAAAAAATATTAACTCAAAGACATTGAATTCATAATTTTCCTCTAAAAATAACAACAAAACCCATCTTTTGATTTTTAAAAATAGAAAGATCGTATTCTTCGCCCCCACCCCACTGACGTGGCGGGAAGAGGGAGTGGGATCCGTCCATGATGTAAATACTTCAAAGCTCAGTTTTTTTTAAAATATCTTTTACAACAGAAGAACTGCCTTTTTTAAATAAAAAAATCTCTCTTGTGCGGCTGTTCCTTTTTTAAAAAAAATTTTTTGTTTGTTGATATTTTAAAACTTTGTTTGTTTGTCGAGACGGTTTTATTATTGTAAGCTAACAGAGGAAAAGAGGGAGTGAGATAGTCCATGATGTCAATAAAAAGTTTCGGCGTTTAACGTATTTTTATTGTTTCTTAATTTCTTTCTATGTAAAAAAAATGTGTCTCTTTTTTCTGACATAAAATGTAACACAGAAAAAATGTGTCCTTTGGTGTCACCCCCCCTAATGGTGTCACCCGGGGTCGCCCCCCGTCCCCCTAGCGACGCCACTGGTCATTGATTATTATAAGGTTAATGCGTCTGAAACTTTTCCCCCTTTAACATTAATGCCCTACATCGGAAGAAAATTTTCGCCTGAACCCATCGGCCTCAAAGTCAAGGTTGACCCACAAGTTTATGAAATGGAGTAGGTCAGTGATGGCGAACCAGAAGGCACGCGACAAAAATATAACTCCCTTAATTAAACCAGCTAACCCAAACCCTAACCCTAACCCAAACCCCAATTTTAGTGTTTTATTTGAGAGTTGTTACTTTGCTTTAAATAAGTGGGATTTTGTTATAGTTTGACCACACGGTCAACAAAAACAAAAAGAACAACAAAAAGATTCGCCACCACTGGAGCAGTTTATTTTGCCGGGTCCGAATGGTGTCACAGGTGACTCAAACGAACGAGTCCGGCGAGCCTCGTTTGCGGTCGTCTTCCTAAGTGACACAGAGAACAATGTCAGGAGAACGGGCGATTCAGAATAGTTCTGAGTTTGTAGTGTTGAAAGTAATCTTTGAACGGAATATTATAACGTGTATAAAATTTTATTACAGACCTCGGGAGGAAAGGCCATTACGTAATAGTAATAAGATTTGAGAGAACTATAGAGTAAATTACCACTTTGCAAACGCTTTACGCTAAAATTAGCACCATTTCTTGCTTTCAAGGCTTAGTTTCTAAATCGCTCGACATGGAGTAAAAATGAAAGCACCTACAAGTAGTATGACCACAAGGCTTCTATAATATGACAGCATTCTTGTATTACTACGCGAGGTTAGAGTGTAAAAACAATATTAGCTGACCCAGTAAGCTACCGCCTGCGAAACACTTTTTTTTGCTTATTTTTTTTCAAAGGGTTCACTTTGACCTCAAAGGAAACACATAACCAAAATCACCACGCGGTGGTCGAGAGGTAGCGCTCTCGACTGTCATACCGATGGTCACGAGTTCGAATCCACACGAAGGTGAAGATTTGTTCTCGGGGCCTGAGGAGTCCCCGAGTCACCCAGCTCCGAATGGGTACCTAACTAGACAATAGTTAGGCGGCTGGGGTAATGCGTGGAACCCCTATAGCCGTGGCCTGTGACCGCTACATCACTTGCCAACAGATCATCTCTCATGGTCTGTGGACGCAATTATCTTCTGCATAGAAGGAGCGTCTGTATATCTAAGATAAGATAAGATAAATAATCATTTTTAAGTTAAGGGGGTCAACAAATAATACTGTAGATGTCAATAATAATGCAAAAACTTTTATTAAAGAAATTAGAGCCCAAATATCTTAGTTCTGTATAATATACACATTTAAATAAAGGCACACAGAATAAAAGAACAACATAGTAGACTGACAATATCAGTATAAACTTTTTTTACAAAATAAACTTTATGTAGATCTATAGCAACTAATTAAAAAATATACGTTTAGAAATACAATAACATAACATATAAAATAACATAGTCTACAGTCATTGGTCAGGGCATCAAACATTGCAAACAAAAGTGTCCTGTTTTAAGGATGCACAATTTTGCGTGCACTGTGCATGCCACCAGCCATCACACACATCAAATTGGACCCAAACCTCTGCCCTCCCCCTTTTTGTACCCTTGACACATTCCACCCAACAAGTGATCCTCTTCTGTATTTAAAGTATTGTAATCTGCAGCGACGTGAATCTCTATTTTTTTTTAATTAACTGTGATCCCTCACTGCTGCAAAGCTCTCCAGATTTACTCCCTCCCCACGCTCACTTATATGGTGTCGTATGGCATCTGACCAAGCTGGTTTAATTGCACCAAAAAAAGCTTGATCTAGAGCAGTGGTTCTTAACCTTTTTGGAAGTACCGAACCCCACCAGTTTCATATGCACATTCACCGAACCCTTCATTATTGAAATTTTTTTTTCAAATTCAGCACATGGGTATATGTTTTACTGGTTCACAAAATGAATCGTGCATTAACATCATTGTGTTAAATTGTTACAAGAACAAAACCAATACAATGCATGAACTCACAACCAAATAAATTCAAAACTTTTTCACAAACACATGACCTTTTTTAATACTAAGTTCCACCAGGCTACAATAATAACGAATATTTTCTGCAAATCAGTGTGACTTCTGCTGTTGCTTTCGAGAGACCAGTTCAGAAATGCGTGGCTTCACCTTGGCAAGTGCCACTCTCATGTCATTTTCACAGCAAAGTCTGTTCCTTTTCTTCGTTTTTATGTTCAGCAGCCTGGAAAAGGATTGCTCGCAAAGATATGTTGTAACAAACGGTATAAATATTTCCAGAGCTTTCCTAGCAATAACAGGATACGTTACCATTTGTCGACACCAAAACGTTGAGAGCGTTGTTGTCCTGAAGAGTTCCTGTTGAACCTGGCTCTGCTGAATTTCAATGATTTCGTCGAGGTATTCATCATTGACATCTGCTGTCTCAACATCAAACGTGAACGGCTGTCTCACCCATGCTGGATATGACTCTCTTGTAGGGAAGTATCCGTCGAGAGACTTTGCAAGCTCATCTAAGTGCGTGGCAATTGCTTGCTTCAGTTCCGAAAGTACAGAAATGTCTCCGATTCCAAACATATCTTCGATGTTACTTACACAGTCGTCCAGCAGGGGAAAGTTTGCAAAGTTAGTATTCTCTGTTCGTCGTTTCCATAACGGTAGCTTTTTTTGAAAAGCCTTCAGGTTTTCTTCCGCTTCAATGATGTTGACTCCACCACCCTGCATCTGCTGATTGAGACGATTGAGAGCTTCGAATATATCAGCCATGTACGCTAAAATGAGAACGAACTTAGAATTTTTGAAGCAATTTGCATGAGGATGTTGGTGCTCTTGCAAAAACAGGGCTAATTCCTCACGCATGGCAAAAACACGATTCAACACCTCTCCCCTGGATAACCACCGAACGTTAGAATGGTACAGAAGTACCTCGAAATCAGAGCCAATTTCTTTACACAGCTCACTGAAGATGCGGTGCCTCAGTGCACTGCTTCGCACATAGTTCACACATTCCACAACAATTTTTAATACTTCGGTCATTTCTGGAGGCAAGGTTTTTGTTGCCAACGCATGCCTGTGCAGAACACAATGCGTAACAATGATGTGTGGTGCATCGGCTTTCACTAGCGCACCAAAACCAGACTTTCTTCCCAACATGACTGGAGCTCCGTCCGTACAAACTGCAGAAACCATATCCCACGAAAGATTATTGTCTCTGAAAAAGTCATCCACAAGTTTCTTCACATCGGCTGCCTTAGTTGTTGTTATAAGAGGCTTACAAAATAAAAATTCTTCATTTATCATGTTGTCTTTCACATAGCGCACAAATACAGCAAGCTGACTCAGATTAGAAACGTCTGTGGTCTCGTCGAGTTGGAGGCTGAATTTTGTCGGGCTTGAAAACAGATCTGCAACTACTTGAGCCAAGATGTCATTGCTCATGTCCTCTATTCTGTCTCTGATGGTGTCATTTGATAGAGGAATTTTGGACAATGTCATTTCGGCCGCTTTTCCCAGCATCAGATTCGCCATCTTCAACGCAGCTGGTTTTATGGGTGCTTCGCCAATGGTGTGTGGTTTGCCCTGCTTTGCGATCAGGTAAGCAACTTCGTACGATGCTGTGATAATCGGTTTGTCGATTGGTACAAAGCCAAGAGCAGGCAGAGTAGCTTTTTCATCAAATCTGGATCTTTTCATCTTGAATTCAGCGAGCGTTGTGTTCTTGTGTTCCCCATCTCCATGCAGGTTAAGGAAGTGTTCCTTTAGTTTTGCCGGTACTAGACTAGAATTGCTTAATTTCGCATTGCAAATCATGCATATAGGACGCTGACTCCCATCACGTTCTGTTATATATGTGAATCCATGTTTTACATATTCGTCCGACCACTTTCTTTTTTTGCTCGACATAGTTAGTATGGATTAAAATATTAAGAAAGAAATCACACGACAGTCACAAGTCGACACTGAGTGCACCAAATTCCCTGCAGCACAGATTGGCCAAACAATGTGGCGTGATCACCGGCAGCCAATGATGGCCAAGCGGGGCGTGTCATTACGAATGAGTCGCGGGCAAGGCTTTTATATATAGTACAGTAGTCATAGGACATCATTGATAGTAGTAATATAGATGCCTTGAATCGGGTGCTGTCTTGACCTCCCTCCGCCGAACCCCGGCGACTGCCTCACCGAACCCCTAGGGTTCGATCGAACCCACGTTAAGAACCACTGATCTAGAGGATTAATCAAGTGACTCGCATGCGGCAACAAACAATATAACACTATATGGTTGTCATGACATAGCTGTGATGTCTCAACCAGTGCAGTTTGGCTACTATGACCGTCTACCAGTAGAATTACAGGCTTCTGTACATAGGCTGTGGCTGGAATAAAGCTTTCTCTTAGCCAGGAAACAAAATCTGTGCTGTAATCCAGCCATTATCAGACACTTATAGGAATGCCTCTGGGAAGTGATGTAATAAATTTTTGGACGGTTATTCTCTTGTAGGGGTATATTAACAGGGGACTGAGGAAGTGTCCACTTGCGCTGGCACATGCAAGAACTGTCACTTGTGACTTCACACCTGCAGTAACATTGTACACATGTTTCGACCCCCTGCATGCAATTACCTTCCTGCTTTTGGTATCAAAAGAAAAACCTGGTTCGTCTGCATTGTAAATGTGAGTAGGGTCACTAAGTAGACTGGGATCAGTGCTGTCAACACAGCATTTTAAATCGTTAAACCACTTTTTAAAAGCTTTTATTGTAACCAGGGCTCTCTCCTTTCCAAGTGATTGGTGAGTACGCAGTGTCAATTCAGGATGGCGTTTACAAAATTTATTTAGCCATGATGATGTTGGCATTTCGGTTTTGCTCTTTGAAGAACAATGCCTTGTATCTAAGATATTTTTGGCGATTTGTCTCACCTCATCTCCAGTTTTTCCAAAGCATCGCTTGGCTAGCTCTATTAGCCAGTTAGCTAATTTGGCATCCTCTTCAGGCGTGAGTAGGGTCTTTGCATAGGCTATGACAGGCCGCTTGCCTGTCAATTTGTCGTAAACATTGGCAAGTGGAATGCCAAAGTCCTTAGAAGCCTTTCTAATAGAGAGCCGTTTTTCCCTAATACTAGCCAATGCCGCATTGATTACATCTGGGCTCTGTTTTGTTCTTATGCTAGACATTGCTTTAAATCTGAAATATAATTCTATTTTATTTAATGTTCATCCTAATAAAAACTTAGGAGTCTAGATATAGACTAGACCTAGATTTTTACCTTAATTTTCCTACATGAAAAAGTGTTTGCCCCGAAGTAATATCCTACAATAAAACAAATATACTTTAACGTGAACATGCCCTCAAAACAAACATTACTATTTTTAAATAACTCTAGAGGCCAAGAGTTAGTCCCATATTTAATTTTTTTTCTGCAGAAATAAAAGTGTTTTGTACGAAGTATAATCCAATGTTAAACTTACTTCGTCGTAAAAACCACTTTGAAAAGAACATTACTATTAAAAATCATTTCAAAGTTTAACAGAGTGGTTACTGACCTATTAGTAAGTGATGTTTAACAGAGTGGTTACTGACCTATTAGTAAGTGATTATGCAATACCAAAAAGAGAGTTTTCCAAATCAAACAGGAAAAGTTTTAACCCGGAAATCACCATCATTCTTCCTAGGGATGTTGACAGCATACAAGGCGCAAGTTTCAAGATGTTGACACAAATTTACTCAAAAAATAGTATTTCCCGGAAAACGAAACTATGAAATGATATTGAAAAATGAACTATTTTGACTTATGCATGTTCGTTTTTGTGTTAGACAAGCAAATAAACATACAGAGATTACTTAATTAAATAGTGTTTCGTACGACATAGCGTTTGGTTAGTGGTATGTTACTCTAATTGATTCCAAGTAAATTCTTTAATGTCAAAAGAGATCAATTTAAAGATTTTAATATCGCGCAAACAACTGGAGGAAAAAAAGAGAGAAATAAACATAAACGGGTTCAATTCATGAGCTTGTGAATGGAACACTTTTAGATTTAATTTATTACATGAACTAAATGACTTGATACTCTGTTACCTTATTGACAAGCTGGTCCAAACCACCACTTCTCACACTTAGAACAAGATCCATCTTTACCACAGGAATTAGCTGGGTCACAGTGACATTTATACTTGCAGTGTTCTCCAAACCATCCCGGAGTATCACAAGCTGGTGGAGAGTGATAATTATACAACCTATCATCTATATAGGAGAGCAATGTCACACAATAACATAATATAATCTTTATAGGAGAGATAGATATGTCAGACAATAATTTTAAAATTATTCTTATAGGAGCACAATGGCACACCATAATATAATATAATATAATATTTATAGGAGATATAGATATGGCAGACAATAATTTAAAAACCACACTGATAGGAGCACAATGGCACATCATAATATAATATATTCTTTATAGGAGAGATATGTTGTACAATAATTTTAAAATCGCCAGTACGAAAATACGATGGCACACCACATTTTAACATCAAGCATCCATCATCAAACGCTTTGAAATTTAATTACTATCTCATAACGTATGTCTCATAAAAACGTTCAAAATCAGAAGTAAAGTTGTCTACCTGTGGCTAAACATGCGATAATGCAGTAGCAGATCACGTTCATAATTCCAAAGAAATGCAGAATTTTTGTCATTCCAGGTATCTTAAAAATATTTAAAAGACAAATTTCTGCTTTAATAAATAATTTATTATCGAGGGTGTTTTTAAACCATTCAACAATCAATTACGAAAGGAAATACTGTAAAACACTTGTTTGCGTGGAATGGGTTGCCTGAGGAAACCAGGAAAGCCACCACTTTATCATCTTTTAAAACTCTAGTAAGAATACAGGACTAAACACAAACCATAGAAATACGCAGGACGCAATAATCTTCTGTACAGAAGGAGCGTCTGTAACATATAAGATAAGATAAGATAAGAATGTAAATGAAACAAATAAATATTACCCAAACATATTTATTTCAGATTTAAGAATATATGTCTGGCATAAACATATTTTTTTAAAATTTTATAGATCACAATTATCCCTTTAAACTGTTCACATTAAAAGAGAACTGATAGCACGTAATGTGTGCATTCAGTTTTTGTATGCTATTGTTGTTTGTCCGCCGTAGTCGACGATTACAACTCTCATAGTATTAGTCCAGGGCTAGGCCGCCACGTGTAACCTCTGGTCTATTCTTTCACGCAATTTGCTTCTGCATGTCGGAAAATAGATTGGTGGTTAACATACATACAGGGTATTAGTGAGCCAGATAGGAACTAACAAAACAGCGAACGTTTTGATAAAGAGCCTTCTTCAACGAGCATAAAGTACCAAAAAAAAAACTAAAATAAGGAAATAAAACTTAGCTGCAATGAAAACCAGAGCCAATGAGTGCAAGAAATGCATGTCTTTATGGAACTGTCTTACAATACCAACATACTTTTTCGGACATCTATACTTGGCTGTTATTCTCCTAAGTCCCTCTCTGCTGCAGACTGTGTCAAAGGCTTTTTTGGGGTGTATGTGGTGTTTATGGGATGGATAGCACCTCTAGATGTTGAGCATTCGTACTCTTCTTGGGATATTAAGCCCCCTTTGGTCCTAAGCTGGTACCAAGCTCTCACATGTGGCTCTAAGAAGTTTTAGCATGCATAGCGGCCACACCCCGGTCTAGGCTGAGCGGCTAAACTATGTGAGGGTAAACAATGGGATAAAAACCTCAGGGAAGTGGGATAAGTCTAACCAGCTAGCATGACGAGACTCATAGGACGTCCTGGTCCAAACACTCTAACCCCAGCAATCTCGACAACTGGTTTGATGAGCATTGGGACGAGATTAAACCTGTCACTGAAGCCTAAAGGAAAGCTCTGATGGCTTACAAGGAAAAACCTACACCCGACAGGTTCCATGCCTTAAAAGGAGCCAAGTCACTTGCCCAAAAAGTTGCACGTGAATGTGCTAATACCTACTGGCTTAACCTCTGTTCCAGTATACAATCAGCTGCAGACATAGACAATGCAAAAGTCATGTACGAAAGCATCAAAAAGGCAACTGGCCACTTGACGTCATAATTTGCTCCCCTAAAGTCCAAAAGTTGAGAAATTATCCAAGACCGGACAACACAGCTAAAATGGTGGGTTGAGCATTATCTGGAATTGTATTCAACAGTTATCATTGTCTCCAGCACCACTCTAGACTACATCACCGATATGCCACTCATAAAAGAACTTGATGTCGTGCCCACACACGAAAAGCTGAGCAAAGCAATTGACAGCCTAGCTTGTGGAAAAGCGCCTGGGAATGATGGAATACCACCAGAGGTTCTAAAGAGTGGCAAGACAGCTTTACTTCAACCATTGCACGAGATTCTGTCCCTATGGTGGGAACAGGGTTACATCCCCCAAGACCTAAATGATGCAAATATAGTGACACTATGTAAACACAAAGGTGATAGGAGTGATTGATATAAATATCGCGACATTTCGATACTTAGTATTGTATGAAGGGCCTTCGCCCGTATCATACTAACACGTTTACAGAGCCTAGCATCCCGTGTCTATCCAAAATCTCAGTGCGGTTTCCGGTCCAGTCGTTCTACCATAAACATGGTGTTCTCCATACGACAGTTCCAGGAAAAATGCAGAGAGCAGCAGCTGCCACTATACATTGCCTTTGTGGACCTTACAAAACCTTCGATTTCGTCAGTCGCAACGGGCTATTCCAAATACTGGAAAAAATCGGCTGTCCCCCTCACCTTCATGCTATCATCAGACAGTTCCATGAAAATATGCAGGGCACAGTGCAGTTCGATGGAGCTAAGTCAAAAGCTTTTCCATTTAGCAGCGGAGTTAAACAAGGTTGTGTACTCCCACCAACACTGTTCGCAATATTCTTCTCTGTACTTCTCCGATACACATTCAAGGATAGCAGTGAGGAAATCTGGTTACATACCACAGCTGATGGAGGACTTTTCAACACTGCCCGCCTCCGAGCCAAGACTAAAACGACAGATGTCCTAATTCGTGAGCTACTATTTAAGGATGATGCGGCACTAACAGCACACACAGAAACTGGTTTGCAACAACTCGTGTAAAGCTTCTCCAATGCTTTCAAAGAATTCGGTTTGCAAATCAGCTTGAAAAAGACAAACATCATGGCCCAAGACACTCGACCTCCTACCATAAATATCGATAATGAAAACTTGGAGGTTGTGGACAGCTTCACCAATACACTGTCCATTGAAGAAGAAATAAACATCACAAATGGCAAGGCAGCTGCTACAATGGCTAAACTAAACAAGCGGGTCTGGCAAAACACCAAGCTACCGGAGAAAACCAAACTGTGCGTCTATCGAGCCTGTGTCATCAATACAATATTATATGGGAGCGAAACGTGGACCACTTATACATCCCAAAAGTGAAATCTTAATAGCTTCCATTTGAGCTGCCTGCGTCGCATCCTTGGTATTAAATGGCAAGACTAAGTGCCTAATAGTGAGGTCCTAACGCGGGCCAATACCCAATGCAATTTCTGAAAGACGCCTGAAATGGCTAGGAAATGTTAAAAGAATGAGCCCCGGCCGCATCCCGAGGAACTTCTATATGGTGAACTTGCTTCGGGAAAGAGGAAAACAGGTCGCCCACGATTGCGATTTAAAGATGTCTGTCTAAGGGACATGAAAGCAGCCAAAATACATACAAGTAAATGGGAGTGTAAGGCAGAAGACCGATCTACGTAACGCACAGTTGTCAAAAGATAGGACTGCACAGCCGCTCGAGAAAATGCAACCCAACCCAACGGTGATGCACCATCGTCTCGCGAGACGGAAGGATGCCGATAAAAAAAAAGATAAAGATTTTAAAAGTCCTTCGGCAAATAATTGTAGGAACAACTTAAAGGCGTTTGAAAATAACAGTAACTGAAGTTATCGGAAATTTTGACAGAAACATAGTAATTTGTTAAACGCCGAAAGAATATGAAACAAAGTAAATTCCAAAGTCCCGATGCCTGAAAATCTAAAACAAATCAACACTGCAATCCCAAGTCTTTTAGCGAAAGCTAGAAGAAGAAAAAAAAGTCTGACACTGAAACATGCGGCGATTAAATTATGTGTTCCCCTTTTAATCTTTCACTTCACCGTGTTTTTTTTTCTTTTTTCTATGGATATTATCAATGTAAAAATACCCGTTCGGGTGTAAACTTGCTTGGTTTCAATTAATTTGGTATGATATCAAATTATACCAGCGAGGGTGCATGGGTAACATTTATAGTTAAGATGTTTCTAGACTAATATTCTTCTGTATTGGCATCAATGTCATTCATTCACATACAGATTGGGTAAAAACCTATATCTCCGACCGGGCCGGCCCCATCGGCGGCCATCTTGTTGCTATCGCACGTCACCGCCGGAAAAGTAGTGGAGCCCCGTGAATTTAGAGGGGTAGGGGAATCAGGGATTCTAAAATTGCGCAGTTTTTTTAGCTACCGGCAAATTAAAAAAAAAAAAATTCACGGGGCTCGCACAACTTTTCCGGCGGTGACGTGCCATAGCAACAAGATGGCCGAAGGATTGGGGGACATTCTAATATTTTAAGGGGTATTTTTTAGCGTTTTTCATAAAAGCAGAATAGTTGTAAAAATGAAGAAAACAATGGGTACTCACCGATCAGGCATCGGAATCACAACAAATTAGATGACTACTGCCACAATAAAATTCTATCGCTATACCTAACCCAAACCCTAAAATCTTCAATTTTCCGAAATTCTAAAGCTATACCTAACCCAAACACTAAAAATCTTAAATTTTCCAAAATTCTAAAGCTAAACCTAACCCAAACGCTAAAATCTTAAATTTTCCGAAATTGTAAAGCTATGGCCATGGCATGCCATGGCATGGCCATACCTAACCCAAACCCTAAAATCTTCCGAAATTCTAAAGCTATACCTAACCCAAACCCTAAAATCTTCCGAAATTCTAAAGCTATACCTAACCCAAACCCTAAAATCTTAAATTTTCCGAAATTCTAAAGCTATACCTAACCCAAATCCTAAAATCTTCAATTTTCCGCTGAAAAAAATGTCTACCTACTGATTTAAGCGCACCCAGACTGCGTGGCAGGGTAATTAGCAGCACTCACGTCACTTCTAAATGACCACAGGAAATAGTTCTTAGATTATACTCATTTACACTTGGGAAAAAATGAACAGGAGAGCCCCCCCTCTCCTTCATCCCATCGTTATTAATTTACATATAAATTCTAATTAAATATTAAATTAGGCCTTAAATATGTCGGTTGCGGTTAGACTTCTTGAAAAACATTAAACCACAAGCCTCATAGCAAATTTTGTTGTGATATTAGCCACGAGGTGTTAGCAAACAGCGCCGTCATGTACACGGGTATTAACACATCAAATTTTTTTATGGAGAACAGATGTTGTAGCTGAAATAAATACACGTGTTGTTTTACTTTGAAAACAATAATATTTGCAAAATTTTAATGTGAAGTCGATGAGTGATCCGTACACAAACGCCATTCAAGTGGTCAAGTATTTCAGGACCCGACACCAGTTTAAAAAAACAATACATATAAAATTTAAGTTTTAAGTAAATGGTAAAAAGAATAACATCTAAAAAAAATATCTAAATTACTAATATAAACAAAGCAGTAAATATCAACAGTTAGATTTTACTACAAGATGTGGAGGAGACTTTGGTCAGGCTTTTAGATCAATACATGTATGCGTTACTAAATCTGGGTGTGTGTAGGACGGACAAAGTGTGGCGAAAATATAAAGTTTCGGCAAAAAGCCAACGTTAACGAAGAAATAGACAAATAAAAATTATAGATTATAATTACCAAACTTTGCTGAAGCAAATGAAATTGTTTCACTGTTCATTTGTAATGCTTAAACACGTAGAAAACTATGTTAAATTGAGTATTTTTAAGAAAAAATAATTTCACCATGAATCATGCATTGCATTTATAAATATTTAGAATTTTATTGAACAGTTAGAACTTTAGGAGGCATCTAAAGCCTGTGGGTTATACTATATGTTTGAATAATCATTAAAGTATATCTTCTCCTTTTTGTATTACCATACCAGCGTCGCGTATGTTTATAGTCTTATCATATATTTTTCTGTTGGTAGCTCAATTTGCAGTCTGCCCTTAGCTCGCCTTTCAGTCTGTCCAAAGCTCAACTTTCTGCCTGTCCATAGCTCACCTTTCAGTCTGTCCATAGCTCACGTTTCAGTCTGTCCATAGCTCACCTTTCGGTCTGTCAGTAGTTCACCTTTTAGTCTATCAGTAGCTCACCTTTCAGTCTGTCAGTAGCTCACCTTTCAGTCTGTCAGTATATCACCTTTCAGTCTGTCAGTAGTTCACCTTTCAGTCTATCAGTAGCTCACCTTTCAGTCTGTCTATAGATCACCCTTCAGTTTGTCAGTAGTTCACCTTTCAGTCTATCAGTAGCTCACCTTTCAGTCTGTCAGTAGCTCACCTTTCATTCTGTCAGTAGCTCACCTTTCAGTCTGTCAGTAGTTCACCTTTCAGTCTATCAGTAGCTCACCTTTCAGTCTGTCAGTAGCTCACCTTTCAGTCTGTCAGTAGCTCACCTTTCAGTCTGTCAGTAGTTCACCTTTCAGTCTATCAGTAGCTCACCTTTCAGTCTGTCTATAGATCACCTTTCAATCTGTCTATAGATCACCTTTCAGTCTGTCCATAGCTCACCTTTCAGTCTGTCAGTAGCTCACCTTTCAGTCTGTCAGTAGCTCACTTTTCAGTCTGTCAGTAGCTCACCTTTCAGTCTGTCAATAGCTCACCTTTCAGTCTGTCCGTAGCTCACCTTTCAGTCTGTCAGTAGCTCAACTTTCAGTCTGTCAGTAGCTCACGTTTCAGTCTGTCCATAGCTCACCTTTCAGTCTGTCCATAGCTTACCTTTCAGTCTGTCAGTAGCTCACCTTTCAGTCTGTCCATAGCTCACCTTTCAGTCTGTCAATAGCTCACCTTTCAGTCTGTCAGTAGCTCACGTTTCAGTCTGTCCATAGCTCACCTTTCAGTCTGTCAGTAGCTCACCTTTCAGTCTGTCAGTAGCTCACGTTTCAGTCTGTCCATAGCTCACCTTTCAGTTTGTCCATAGCTCACCTTTCAGTCTGTCAGTAGCTCACCTTTCAGTCTGTCCATAGCTCACCTTTCAGTCTATCAATAGCTCACCTTTCAGTCTGTCAATAGCTCACCTTTCTGTCTGTCAAAAGCTCACCTTTCTGCCTGTCCATAGCTTACCTTTCAGTCTGTCCAAAGCTCACCTTTCAGTCTGTCCATAGCTCACCTTTCCGTCTGTCAGTAGCTCACCTTTCAGTCTGTCAGTAGTTCACCTTTCAGTCTATCAGTAGCTCACCTTTCAGTCTGTCAGTAGCTCACCTTTCAGTCTGTCAGTAGCTCACCTTTCAGTCTATCAGTAGCTCACCTTTCAGTCTGTCAGTAGCTCACCTTTCAGTCTGTCAGTAGTTCACCTTTCAGTCTATCAGTAGCTCACCTTTCAGTCTGTCTATAGATCACCTTTCAGTATGTCAGTAGTTCACCTTTCAGTCTATCAGTAGCTCACCTTTCAGTCTGTCAGTAGCTCACCTTTCAGTCTGTCAGTAGTTCACCTTTCAGTCTATCAGTAGCTCACCTTTCAGTCTGTCTATAAATCACCTTTCAGTCTGTCTATAGATCATCTTTCAGTCTGTCCATAGCTCACCTTTCAGTCTGTCAGTAGCTCACCTTATAGTCTGTCAGTAGCTCACGTTTTAGTCTGTCAGTAGCTCACCTTTCAGTACATCCATAGCTGACCTTTCATTCTGTCTATAGCTCACCTTTCAGTCTGTCCATAGCTCACCTTTCAGTCTGTCTATAGATCACCTTTCAGTCTGTCCATAGCTTACCTTTCAGTCTGTCAGTAGCTCACCTTTCAATCTGTCAGTAGCTCACCTTTCAGTCTGTCCATAGCTCACCTTTCAGTCTGTCCATAGCTTACCTTTCAGTCTGTCAGTAGCTCACCTTTCAGTCTGTCAGTAGCTCACCTTTCAGTCTGTCAGTAGCTCAGTTTTCAGTCTGTCCATAGCTCACCTTTCAGTCTGTCAATAGCTCACCTTTCAGTCTGTCAATAGCTCACCTTTTTGTCTGTCCAAAGCTCACCTTTCTGCCTGTCCATAGCTTATCTTTCAGTCTGTCCAAAGCTCACTTTTCAGTCTGTCCATAGCTCACCTTTCAGTCTGTCAGTAGCTCACCTTTCAGTCTGTCAGTAGTTCACCTTTCAGTCTATCAGTAGCTCACCTTTCAGTCTGTCAGTAGCTCACCTTTCAGTCTGTCAGTAGCTCACCTTTCAGTCTGACAGTAGTTCACCTTTCAGTCTATCAGTAGCTCACCTTTCAGTCTGTCTATAGATCACCTTTCAGTCTGTCAGTAGTTCACCTTTCAGTCTATCAGTAGCTCACCTTTCAGTCTGTCAGTAGCTCACCTTTCAGTCTGTCAATAGCTCACCTTTCAGTCTGTCAGTAGTTCACCTTTCAGTCTGTCAGTAGCTCACCTTTCAGTCTGTCAGTAGCTCACCTTTCAGTCTGTCAGTAGCTCACCTTTCAGTCTGTCAGTAGCTCACCTTTCAGTCTGTCTATAAATCACCTTTCAGTCTGTCTATAGATCACCTTTCAGTCTGTCCATAACTCACCTTTCAGTCTGTCAGTAGCTCACCTTTTAGTCTGTCAGTAGCTCACCTTTTAGTCTGTCAGTAGCTCACCTTTCAGTACATCCATAGCTGACTTTTCATTCTGTCTATAGCTCACCTTTCAGTCTGTCCATAGCTCACCTTTCAGTCTGTCTATAGCTCCCCTTTTAGTCTGTCTATAGATCACCTTACAGGGTATTTTTATGTTTCCCCTTGGACTTCATCTTAATAATAGCACGAGGATGTCAATTATGGATTCGAGGCGTCTCCTCTGTTCTCATTAATATAGTAAACACTTACCTTAAATGTAGTTAAAATTATTAATATAGTAAACACTTAATATAAATGTAGTTAAAATTATTAATATAGTTAACACTTACTATAAATGTAGTTAAAATTATTAATATAGTAAACACTTACTATAAATGTAGGTAAAATTTAATATTTTGCCCATTTATATTCAGGATCTGTCTCGAAATACAGTTATTTAATTTAAATTTAGCTAGTTTTCTTTTGAAATCCCCTTTTAGTATTTGAAGTATGCTATAGTTTTACATAAAGAACATTTGGAAATGGACTTTATCAATGATTCCGACAAAGCACTTGAGGAAATCTTGGATCCACACTGTTTTTTGGAAACTTTAAGTAGACAATAATACATAGGGAAATGTTTGATCAATGTCGTTGTTTTGTTTGACTGGGATATGGTAAAAACTCATTGAAATGTGCATAACTATAAAACTAATAATTATATCTTGACCATGTTGTGATGTCATTGTTGATTATATTGAAAACTTATGACATCGGGATAATGGCAGGAAATAATCGGAGAGTTGCTCTAAGGCTACTGAATGTCAAAATTAGGTGTTGTGTACAAATGTTCCTTAAAAGTTTTATTACTCTAGCATGTACATGTAAATAGTTTTATTCTATTGTAACAAAGTAGTTGCCATCAGTCATTGGGAATGTTTTTGTTTTTTTATAAATGTTATTGAAAGTATTTTAGCTAACATCACTACTTGATGTTGATACAACATGTTCAGAGGCTGGTGAATGATATATTATAAGGTACGAAAGCAAGGTTTTACGTAATACTAAAATTTGTGTGTAAATTTAACATTTTCTATTTTTTTCTTTTCTGTTGAAATGAGCAAGTTTCGAAAAACACAAAATAGTCACAAAAACCACTGTGGGTGCCAAAAGCTTCAAGTGGTTCCCAGATTGTTAATGGATGCCAAGGGTGTCAGGCGGTGCCAACAGTGCCAGGGGTTGTGCATACTGTAATATGAGCGCCAACGTTAGCAGAGTTGCCTAAAAAGCCATCGTGTTCTTACAGTGCTGGGGTTGCAGAATGCGCTCACAAACTTGAGTTATGTCCATAGTGTCGGCGCTGCACACAGTTCATGGAGATGACGTTTATGTCAGGGTGATGCCCATACTTGCAGGAGAGGGGGGCTTATAGTATCATAGGTGAACATAGGGTCATGGGGTGTGTATGGTGTCATGGGAATGACTTTTATGTCAGGGTGATACCCATACTTGCAGGAGAGGGGGGCTTATAATATCATAGGCGAACATAGTGTCATGTGGTGTCTATGGTGTCATGGGGTGTCTATGGTGTCAGCCCCAACCCGAAAAGCCCTTGACCCAGCTGGGGGTTAAGTCGTGGCTAAATGACCACTTCCGTGAGAAATGGCTTGAGGGCTGGGTAAATGGGAATACGGCCTGGAAGATATACCAGAGAATGACGCGACCGAGTAAGAGCGACCCTGGGGGAAACTTGAACGTAGTAATCATACACTCATAACACGGATGAGGACTGATCATTGTCCAATGCGAAGCTAATTGTGTAAGTTTGACAACAGAAGGGAACTGGCCTGTCGTTTGTGCGGCTACCCCGAGGAGACGGTGGCCCATGTACTCGAATGCTGCCCCGAGTTGGACGGGGCTTTGGAAGGTGAAGTTGCGTTACCTGCAGAGGATTACCTATATGGCGATGCCCACTTGATGAGGCTCGCTTGCGATAGATTGAACCGGATCTTAAGAGCCTAACGGCTCGACCCAAAAGAGAATGTACATTCACTGCAGTTAGATCGCCAAGTGTTCAGATAACTGGATACAAAATTTATTTTGTAAGTAATACATTTGCAAGGATCGCACTTCAAATATGCACATATATATAGTTCAAAAAATTGAACATAAATTTTGTTTAAATTTTTCTGTTACATTTTTTAAATACTTATTACAAGGATCTTTATTGTCACCACTCATTTTGTCTTAAATGTGATTTAATTATCTTAATATGACGAGGCTTAAAAGCTGTGTTTTGAACAAGAAATAACTAATAAATAATTATATATTACCGAATTTAGTTTTCAATTAATGGGAAGTCCAGGCTGAACTAGAGTGTCTCAGGTGAGTTTAATCTTGGTTGGTGTAGATTCGTTGCTACTGTCTTATACTTGGTTGATATTGTTTGATGCAAAATTTGTTGCTACTGTCTCAAATTTGGTTAATATTGCTTGGTGTAAATTCGTTGCTACTGTCTCAAATTTGGTTGATATTGGTTGGTGTAGATTCTGGGCTGCTTTCTATGGTTTGGATAAGATTTGTAGGAGAAGTTTAGGTGCTACTATCTCTGATAAGGCTGACATTGGTTTGTGTAGACTGCATGCTGCTGTCTCTGGTTTGGCTGAGATTTATAAGTGTGGGTTTCATTCAAATGTCTCAAATTCTGTCCACATTTGAGGTGTCTCTGGTGGTGTTGACATTTGTTGACGTAAATTCATTATAACTCTCACGTTTTTGGACGGCTATGGTAGGTGTCGAAATCGACTTAATAAAGTCAAAATCGTCTTCACTTTGATTGCTGTGTCTCAGTCTCCAATGACATCTGATGGTAAACATCATTACAAGATATGTTGAAAGTTGATTTTTTTATTTTATTGATGACCACGAAATTCATATTAACCTGCATAGCGAATTCTTACAAGAAATAACTTATGAGCTAGGATTATGAAACAATTATAAGCAAAATTGATTCTGACACATTTATTGTTAGTTCCTATTTATTATATTTTTTTAAAAAACATATTAATTTTAATATTTTTATTTCAGAATGCTAATGTTTCAATAATAATAATCTGCCTATTGTTATACAGCTATCAAATGAATGTACCATTCATTCTACAATTTTTAGTTAAGCTAACAATTATAGCTTGTCTAGAACTCACATGTAATTGCTTTGAAATATATATATTTATATACACTTTAATGTAATAGTAGATACATTTAATTCTTAAATTTAAACAGTTTTATACTAACGCCCTGAATATGACCATTACAATGATTGAAAAGGTCAGTAATATTGTTAAAACCTTCGGCGAACCAGAGATAGCGATAGTTGTAATGAGATGTGTGCCGTTTATTGATACTGTAATTGCTCTAAACATGTACATTTATGGAAATAAATTTAATAATATAAAATTCAAAATCCCTTCAATTATCTGCAAGTATAAATATGTCCTTAGCCAGAAATAGCATTTTTCTAAAACAGATTTTATGAATATTCAAAGTATAAAGTGTAGAAACTTATGAATAATCATTAGTTCATCTTTATTGTTAAGTTCGAATCTGGTCATAAATAATTTAAACTCTAATTTGAAATTTATAGAACACTAATGTAATGAAAATTCCAACAACACTAAAATTATAGCCTTATATTTTTAATGCCAGAAAGGTTATAAGTTTAACTACAAAAATAATTTCCTACTCGTCTTTGAAAAATTCGTTGTCGCGTTTGTATTAACACCTAAGAAAAAAACAAAACAAATCCTATTTGATGTCACAATGTTTTTAAACCAAAAGACGAGCCAGGTGTCAAAAAAATGAAACCCTCTCTCTATCTCATTTACATTTGTCAAGTGCTAAGCACGTGACAAAACATCCTGTATCTCATAACACAATACTCCGTTGTTAAGATTTAAAACACTTTCCTTTCATTACAGAATATCGAAGAGGGTATCTGGGCCGGGAGATGATTTGACGACTCTTAACTGATATGTAGAAATTGCGTAATTTCTGTTTTTAATAAGTACTTGATACAACCAGTTTTTCTTTCTTATATCGTATTACTACTAGGGTAAATTCCAGGTGATGTGTAATTAATTACTATTTCTTAAAATTTACGTTTAGCTAAAAAAAAAAAAACTGTTTTCGTCTGGCTCATTCTTGGCGGCATCTCATAAAAGTTTTGCAAATCTGAAATTGTCACTTTACACAGTTTTGCGCCTTGGACCCCATAACTGTTTTTCTTCTTATATAAGAACTTAATGCTGAAATGAATGCTGAAAATAAAACGTTGCATCTTACTTTTATCTAACTTCACAAATAGATCCAAATTTGTCAGACTCATTCCTTAAGATTTACTTGCAATAATAGGTTGGAACTTTGCATGATGCACCTTTTTTTAGGCCAATTTTACCAATGTTCCCTTTAAGCTGCGCGGCTGCGAGGCCTTGCAAATATCTGACCAAAGCCACGCAGTAATTTTGAATTACCGCACAGAACATTTTGTAAAAATATTGCACACAAAAAAAAGAAGCTGTTCAGCTATATTAACGAATTTTTTTACTTTGTCTTGGGCTAACGAACCTTAGTGGGATCATTGCCGGAAACACGTGCTTAGATTGTCTCTGACTACATTTCAACGTTCGAGTGCCAAATAGCTCCGCCCTTTTCTGTCCAGTGGCTTATAAAAATCATCAATGAAAAGGTACTCTTTAAAAAGTCATATTTAGAGTTATAGCTTTAGAAAATTGGCTCTTTATTGGCGAGGGGCGTGATTGTAAAGCAAATCACACATTAATAATGGTGCACAGAGTTGTTCAGAAACGGAAAAATAAATTAGGGAAAACCTTTTACAGAAGAGAGGAAAAAAGGACAAAATAAATAGCTAAATATTATGCAAGAGTCGGGAGCCTTATTTCAGAAGTTTCAAACCTTTTACACTGAAAAGACGCCACTAATTTAAAATATTAAAAAATCGATCCAATCCTTAAACTTTAAATATTTCTGGGCGGCCACTCCACGTATTCATATATCTATAAACCTTAATTTAAAAGTTTTAAAAAATAATAAAATAATGCAATGTCTACTTTTTCAGAGGTACGTCTGTGCCAGTTATAGCGAACTTATGACACGCTTGCCACAATTGGCACGCAGAACATCATTAGCCAGAACGCGACCAAAATATTACTAGCTATGCCAACCCCACATTTTTGGGCTTCATTGAAATGCTGGCACCTTGCTATAAATCAGTGGGGATTTTGTTGAATTTAGGGCTTTGGTTGAATTTAGGGCTTCGGTTGAATTTATGACACGCGGCCTTAAAAAAGGTTCACCGTCACTGGTCTATGTACTGTTATAATGACATGCGCTTATAAAGTCAAGTATTGGGCATTCTCAAATAAAATAATGTTTTCCTTTGGAAACATCATGTAATTGAATAGTTTAAATTAATGTTTGGACCTTTACTAAAAGGCTAATTAATTAAACACAATTTCACACGTAAGCAAAAGGGGTTACGTTTTCAAGCCCATTTCATATTGCTTATTTACTAAAAATTTAGTGGGTTTTTTAAATTAGTAAACATACAATTTTTATTTGCTGAACGCCAATTTGATCTAGATCTAGACATCTAGTCTATATATTTTTAAATTGAGAAAAAAAGAAGCTTAATATTATGCAGACATATTGCTTGAAAAAAAATTAATTAGGAGTGATCCTTTTATGCTTGCAAAAGTTTCTCGCGTTTTACTTTGCATACAGTAGCGCTTAGGACCGGAGGCAACCAAGTCGTTTTACTTTGTATACTGTAGCGCTTAGGACCGGAGGCAACCAAGTCGTTTTACTTTGTATACTGTAACGCTTCGGACCGGAGGCAACCAAGTCGTTTTGAATGAAGTAAAAAGGAAGCTAAAATTTTCCAAGTTCATTCATTTTACCTTATTTACAAATGATAAGTAAGACATTGCGTGAAGTGACTTCGAGTTTTCACTCTTCCTGTACAAATTATAAGAATATTGCATACTTTTGGCATGCAGAATTTTTCATATAAGCTTTTTAGAGCCGAACTAATATATAAAGAATCATAACCCAATATTTCAAACAACTGTACATGTTTTGTACACTTATATCATTTTAACTGTAGCTTCTGACACTTGCATCATGTTCATCTATTATTCGTATTTTTGTCTAGTGCTTTTTAAGTCCCATTCTTTTTTCTTTTATTATCTGAAGAAGTTTTGTCGTAATTAAGAAAATTAAATTTTAACGTACATTAAGGAGCACATACCTTATAGGGACTAAATATCTTGTTGTGAAACTAAAAAAAAAAGCATACGTTTTACGGTCAGTTTAAAAATTTCGGAATGATAAATCCAGATTGTTATGAAACAATTAACGTGGTTCAATTAAAAGTGTGAAACATATTAGAAAACATTCTAGAATAAAAATGTGAAGTCTATCACAATCGTCAATAATAACAAGGTACAGGTAAGTAAGTACAGAGTATGTAGGAAACGCAACAAAACTAAATAAGTAACAATACTGAGACTAGAATTCATACTCTGATGGATCAATATCACAAAGAGTAAAAAATTCAAGAAGTTTGTTAAATACTGGGTGTTCGCACAAATGCTGAGCCCCCAATATTGAATATTGGGACCCGCAATGTTGAATATAGAACGGGCCCACAATATTAAATATCGCTGTCTAGGGTAATTTGATGGCTCAAGCCCCCAAATGTTGAGTACTGACGTCGACTCCAATGTTGAGTACGATGTCTAAAGTCTAAAGATTTCCCTGGCTACTATCCTAATACTAATATATATAACTATATGTTCACATACAAATAATAATAATAAATAACCAACGCCTCTGTGTATACAATATAACAGAGATAAAATATTTAATACATTTATATACATATATACATGATAATTTAATACATAAACATACGAGGTATATACATTAACAACAACAAAACAAATAGCTAAGTATTATGCCTAACTTCCCTCATGGAATGGGCGTGGCCAAAGGTACTGTGTAGACTGCGATGCTCTGGCCAGTCAGGTGTAGCGCAGTCCTGTCCCGTGGTCAGTATGGGTCAAACAGTCAGCCGTGCAGGATGATTGGCAGTCGGCTGCTTCGCAATGATGGTCACTGATAGCAAGGGTTACCACGTGTGAAGGCAAGGCCACCTTGTCCCTTCCTCACTCCAGGTCTCAGCACGTCTCCTGTCTGGAATTGGAGCCTAGTGGTTTCTTGTCACCCTACTTGCTTTACAACTTACTACTCCTACTAACTTCTTCTAAATTCCTAACTTAGTACTAACTAGTACTAACTCCTAACTAACTGAAACAAACTTTCAGTTAGGCTCAAACTCTTATTCGCCCGTCACACCGCAGACCTGGTGCACTACGAATCTTCTGAGAGAGAGACTGATGAAAGGTTTTGGTCCAGTATTTAAGGACCCCTGGCCCCGCGTGGGTCAGCGGACCGTTCTCATCTGATTGGTCAGTTGGCGTGTACCAACTGTTTATCACGCGCTGACATGCATGACTTCGAGAACGTTCGGCCAACTTCCAAGTGCTAACCTATTACTAATTCTATGAAATATTCCATGGCCAATCATGGATCTTTGGCCCTTTTCAAGGACAGCGTCCCTGTTGCTTTGAGGGACCTACCCCTACCCTCAACGGTTCTAAAACGTGTAAAGGTTCTAAAATTGGGGTGGAGAGGAACTCAACAAAGTTGAGCTATGAAAGTTAAAAATTAGTTAAATAAACCTCTTTTCTACTGTACATGACACCATTTTTAAATCTACTGGTAACAGTAGTGTTAGAAGTGTGCAAAGTTTAAAGGTTTTACCCTTCGTACCATTAACTTAAACCTTTAACTGTAGACGTACGGTTTTTAACTACTGTGGGGCACTGAATCTCTTTACAAGCGGGAAGGGGAAGAGGGGGTGGAGTAGGTGTGCTCATTAACTTTTACATAAAAAGTCTAAAAACATTTATGGTTTGCTTCGTAAAAACAAGGCGATTTTAGTTCAGCTACACCATCTGTTCTTCTGCAATTCCATAAAACGCGTATAATTGCTTAAGCCCGTTTCACACGATAGCTCTGTTCACTCTTTACTTTGATCAAATGAGTTTCATTATTTTTTCAGAATTCTAAATTCAACAATCACATTAGTGAACCCACCTTAACGCATATGTGTGAAGAAATACACTCATTCAAGCAACATTTCAGTTGGAAGAAATCGCCCTGCATATAAACGTCAGATTTTTTAAAACAATTTTTTCTTTTGTATCGATCTAAAAGACTTTCCAGTTTCATTGGTTTCAAAGATTGATAATCAAGTTGGGAGTAAGTATAACACTATCTCGTTCCCTCTCGTTATCTTTGTACATATGTACCTTAAAATTTGATTTTTTATCTCTATATGTATTAGGATATATGAAATTGAAGCCAATACAGAAGAATGTTAGTCTAGAAACATCTTAAATATAAATGTAACCAGTAACCTCGCTGATACAAATTATTGTGTTGAGCCTTCTCGTACATGAAGGACTTTCACCGAAAATCGTGGGCATCTGCGCTTCCTCCATTGGTATAGGCCACCTGCGAAAGACCTCCAGGTATCTCTATCCTTCGCATGTTTCTCCTGGATCTTCCATTCATGGCCAATTCTCTTGACGTCTGCCTCCAATTCTCGGCGCCAAGTATTTCTTCGGCAGCCTCTTTTTTGCTTAACCTGTGAGTTCCATTTCAGGGCTTGCCTTGTTGTATTAGAAGCAGTTTTTTTTTTAGTGTATGACCGATCCACCTCCACCGCTTTTGAAAAATCTCTTCCTCAATGGACTTCTGTTTCGTCTGCTGCCACAGTTCCCGGTTGCTGATTTTGTCCGGCCAATGAATTCTGTTTATCCTTCTTAGACAATAGTTGATGATGGACTGTGTTCTGGTCAGGTTTACGGCAGTTGTTCTTCATGCCTCGTCTCCATATAGTTGCACAGTTTCACAATATTGTTAAAAAAAAACGTACTTTTAACTTTCTGCCAAAGTTGTTGGAGACCCAATCATTCTTTAGTTGCTGGAAAGCTGCCCTCCCTTTCCGATCCTTATCTTGACGTCAGACACTGAACAACCTTGTTTATCTACAACGCTGCCAAGGTAGACAAAATTTTCCACCTCCTCAAGGGCTTCGCCTTGAAGCGTGATTTATGATGTGCTGATGTCATTAAATGAGTGCTCCTTGTGTTGTCCTTGATAATATCATGGCAACACCCAGGATATGAGTGGCATCTCCTTCTTCATGTCTCGAAAATATCACTATCTCTCTTCTATCCCCAATCAATTCCATCTTGCTTCAATAATCTCGAGAATGTTGAGCTTATAGCTCCTCATCTTGGCATCTATTTGCGCAGCTTTACCAGCCTCGTACATCGTTCCCTTGGCAGTGGTGGTCATGGCAGTGATGATGGCTATCGGCCTTATAGCTTCAAAATTGTGGCTTTCACTTTTAGGTGTCATATTTCCTTCATCAAGGGATCCATCCTATTCCTAGCCTTTAAGGATCCCTTTAATTTCTGCAAGGCAGTAGGGCTGATTTGGGTCCACCTCGGGTATTTTACCCTTCTCCCCGGCACCCTCCATATATGGTGGGCTTCCCCCTTGTGGCGAGAAAGATGTTAACTATGTTTGGCAAGTTGTCTAGGGGTGTAATATTTTAAGTTATCCCCTCTCCCCTATACGCACATACTTTAGTGATCTCTTGCAATCGATAGATCTAATAATAATAATAATAACAATGTATGTCTCAAAAATAATTTTTTTATAATGACGTCATTTGTGGAAAATAGAGCAGGGCCTATTTTTAGATGAAGCTTTTGTATGATTAGAACTATGACTGGTTTAATTGGAACCAATGATTTTGTGTGATATTTATTTGTTTAGTGTAAGTTATGTTTGGTATATAGATCTATCTCTCAAATTCAGTCTAATCAATATGTTATCAAAAATGTTAGTAGATCTATAGAAGTCTAGTAAAATTACGAAAATGTTTTCTTCATTTCCAAATCAAATAAGCTGTCTTAAATTAAAGAAAATTAAACAAATTGTTGTAAAAATTAAAATAGACGCTTCTAAATATAGACTACATACATTTAAGTATAGTATAGACTCGTATCTTTTATTAAATGTATACTAAAATTATGAAATTGTCTTTTAAAAAGATTTCTTTTTCGATTTCCGCTATATTATAACAAGGCCCATTACATTCAGTTATTATTTTCAGAAGAATATTTGGTCCCAAGCATATACTTATTTATGGCATATGTCTATTCTTACAATTTTATGATTGTGTTTAAATTAATGCTCTAAAAGGTGATCGAGCTATCTACATTTAGTCCGATTATTTTTGTTTTGTTCCTAAGTCAGCTTTATCTTTTCTTACCTTATCGATTACATACGCCACTTCTATACAGAAGATAATTGCGTACTACGTTTATATATGGTTTGTGTTTGGTCCTGCATTGTTATTAGAGTTTTAAATGATGATAAAGTGTAGGCTTTCCTGGTTTCATCGGGCAACCCACGACACGCCCGAATTCCGAACGGGAGGGGAAAATTAAAAAAAAAACTTAAATTTGTTTGTTTTGCATACGAAATAAGAAAGGTGTTTTTATCCTTATGTCTTATCTGAAGGTTGTATTAAGTTATCTTTGTGCTGTATTTCTAAATCAAAATTCATTGCTTCATGTATAATTTACTCTTGGTTCTTCTATCCTCTAGTGTTTCAAGGTTTAATGATTTCACTAATGGTGTTACTCTTGCCAGTTTTGAATATTCTCCAATAATGAATCTGGCAGCTCTTTTTTTGAATTTGAACTAGTTTATTTAATGTTTTCTTTGGTGGATGGGTCCCATACAGAACATGCATATTCTAGTATAGGTCTCACCAGGGTGAGTTAGCATTTTAGTATTATGCCTATATTACATTTGCAAAAGTTTCTTTTTATAAAACCAAGGGTTTGGCTAGATTTTTTAATAACTTCATTGACATGTGGATTCCATGATAGTTTCTCATTTATTATGACTCCTAAGTATTTTGCATCTTTAGTTTTGGTTAGTTCTTTTCCATGAATGAAGTATTTTGAATTTATTTGTTTCTTTTTCTTTGTTACTCTTAGCAGTTGACATTTTTCTGAACGGAGAGACATATACCAGCTAGTTTCCCATTTTAATAATTCATCTAAGTCTCTTTGTAAAATTATCCTATCTTGTTCTGACTTAATTGTTCTATAGATTATACAATCATCAGCAAATAACCTAACTTTTGTTTCTGTTGAGATATTGTTGGGTAAATAAGTTATATAAATAAAAAAGGTAAGGAACCTAGCATAGTTCCTTGCGGAACTCCTGAGTTAACCTTTATTGGTGCAGATTTAGATCCATTAATTAATACAGTTTGCTCTCTACCCAAAAGAAAGCTTTGGATCCAGTGATGTAAGTGATCTGAGATTCCAAAATATTTAGTTCAGTTAAGGGTAGCGAAGTCAATAGTGCGCTCTCCTCACAAGCTGAGGAACCCACTACGACCTCGAAAAAAAGAGGTAATGTGACTAAGTAAAAAAAAAGTAAACTAAGGTGGTAAACTTTGTCACATGCTTTTGAGAAGTCTATTATATTGTATCTATTTGATCATTATTATCTAAGCCTTTGATAGTTCATCTCTTAGACCTATTAATTGTGTTTCACATGATGTGTTTTTTGATGTGGGCATAGGGCATTATATTTGTCAAGGTTGTTAACTATTCTACTATATAGTATGTGTTCCAGTTATTTACAGGTGATAATAGTTAAGTGATACAGATCTGTAATTACCGAGGTCAGATTTATCACCTTTCTAAAAGAGTTGAGTTACGTTGGCTAATTTCCAATCCTGTAGCACTTTACCCTGGTTTAGAGAGGCTTGAAAAAGAACTACAAGGATCTGGAACAGTTAACTGCTAAATTATTTTAGTAATCTGGCCAGCAATTCATATAGGCCAGTAGCTTTGTTTATTTTTAACTTTTTTACGAGTGAATGTATACCTGTCTCAGCTACAGTTATATTTTCTATTTCTTCTATTTTATTTAAATTTATTAATAATTCCTTGTCGCCTGGAGCATAAATGGATGATGAAAAATAGTCTCATTATCATTATAATTATATGTTTTATTATTTAAACCCTATAGTCTGGCTATATACCTTTCTTATATTTTATAGAGGACCGTAAGTTTTTATTGTCATCTTTAGTAATAACATTGTTTATATATTCATTTTGGAGGTTTGGACTAAGTTATTGTGTCAAGTGTTTAATTTTTAAGTATTTTGTGTGTATCCTTTTTAAATTGGTAGCCTCAAATTTCTTAAATAAATTCTCTTTTTGTTTGCATAACTTTTTAAATTTAGAATTCAACCAGGCTTTGTTAATTCTACTTGATGTTAGTTATGTTTGAACATTCTCATTCATTAAATTTTTTATATTTGTTTTTTTTATATATATTTCCATGTTATTCTACATGGCTATCTGCGCTGAATTTAATTGCGAAATTTTTGTTGGTAGTTAGCTGCTTCTTGGTGTAATTTTATGAAATTAAATTTATAATTGTAGGTTCTAAGAAAATGGCCCGTAAAATGTTCCTTACACAGAAATATTAGTCATGGCAGGAGTACCCAGCATCTGGACTAGTCTCATGCAGTGCCATCTACCTCGGACGGGGATTATAGTGCGCATGACGGACCATCGGCTCCCCAAGAGGCTTCTCTATCTGTGAGCTCATTGGTAGAGAACTAACAGAGATTCACGAAAGCTCTACAAGGATACGCTTAGAACTGATTTAAAGGTCTTTGACATTTGACATGACTCCTTGGAGCAGCAGCCAGTGTACGAGCCACTTGGTCGCATTATGATACGGAACAGCGCAGCAGTCTGCGAGGACACAGACAACAAACTGGCTGCAAAGCTCAGACGTCAGGCCAGAAAGGATCGCGCTCTAAACTCTGCGGACGCACATTTCGTGCAAGAAAGGGGCTAATAAGCCACCACAGGATGTTGCCTAGGCACTAGGAAAATATCACGAGATTGGTCATCGTTCCCTACCATGGAAGAACAATAAAAACAATTGTTTGATAGACAAAATATTATGTTAAAATGATAGTTAAATAAGGCCTACTGCACACATATGTATATAATAAAAATTTAATTAAATAAATTGAAACAAGTAATTTATGGGAACAAAACAGACTAGATTTCCCCGCTCGTATGATAATATATAATTGTCAATTTAATACTTAATTTGTATGAAAACGTCTCATGTACTAACTCAAGCACCATTGACGGACCGGATGAAATGGCTTCGCGGGCCGGATCCGGCCCGGTGGTCGTTGTTTAGTGAACCTTATAGTATAATGGCATGCTTTAAAAAAGAAAAAAAGAATCTTGGTTTTTATTGGAGACTGAGAACTATTTAACGGTTTTACTATATATCTGTGTTATCTACATCATATTTAACGTGATAGGGTTATTAATAGAACGATGTAGAACTCTGAATTTATTTGTCAGCCAGTGGGGACAGTTACTTTATACAAAGTACGACGTAAAAAACTCACAATGTATTTTCTAAAAATAGTTAAACTATAATTCTTTATTAATCTAGATATGTTTTTACTGGGGTCTGTGTATGGGTGTTTGTATATTTATCTAGCTCCGTTTTCACTTTTGTTTTCCGCTTTAACTTTGTTTACTTATTTAGCTCTTTTTTAAATATAGTCAGATGCCACAAAACTCAGACAGCGAGAAAGTTTTTGAATAAACTCGAACTGACGAACAAAAACTTGTGAGAATTTAATTTACTGTAATGACATTGAAAGTTTATTTAAAATATATAACAATACGGTAGAATATAAAAACTTTAATTGATAAATTGACATTTTTAAATTGATACGTAAAAAGGGAGGGAGGTGATGATGAAATAGAAACATTTTCCACAAATTAAGATAATTTATATTTTAAAATTATAATAGTTTCTTTAACTATTTCATTTGAAATTGATGATGTATCATTTTTAAAAATATATTAACTAGATCTAATGCTGCGTAATACTTTATGAAACAGACAGATTGTGGCTGTTTTATAAGGGAAATAAACGTATGAATTTGGGTTGTTTTTTTAAATATAATTACAATTTTTTAAATTCAATTTTTACATCATCTGTTTTAAATATTATGTAATAGATACTAAGGCTCAAAGATGATAAGACTCTACGATGCTAGATTGTACGATTATTTTATGAACTGAAATATCCTTTGTTTCTGCTGTGTAGACATGATTGTGGCACAGTAATAAGATCATTTAGAAAGTCACGACAGAGCAAGTGGTTCGCTTCTAATTGGCAAAACCAGATACAATTTGACACTATTCATCGGTGCTACCTACATCTAATAAATTAGGTTCTTTATCTTTAATATATAGCTTCTTTTTCCTTCTAAAAGTATAAACTTATCCCTTTTTTTTAAAAAAAAAATGTTTCTTTTTTTTTTTTTTCAAGATATGACCAGACGTTTATTAAAGATACATAATACTTGAATTAATATATTTCCATATTATAAATAGGTTGCTTGTCAGAGTGGCATCACACGTTTAACACTGATCAGTTTACAGCACCATGCTTGTCGTGTTGGTGACAGTGATTTTGTGGGCCGTAGGTGAGTCGTTGAGGACTTGAGTAAAACTTTTCAAACTTAACTCATATTGCAGTTTTATTTTTAAATTGACATTTATACTTTACAACTTATGTTATGGCGAAAACCATGTAAATATTATTTTAACATTCGATTGTTTATTTTCTTTATCCATTTTAATCTTGCATGGACATTTTTGTTTCATTTTTTTCATGCCCTTGTTATATATTTTGTTGTATGTTATGATAAAACACTTAATTCTAGCAAGTGTATACTGTAAATTTCACACACTTGTGTGTTTAAATATTGTGTTTCTTTTTGTTAGCCCATGGCCATCCATTCCTCGAAAGACTAGCCAGAAGGTAAGAAGCCATCGGGTCCAAGCATATGTTATGACCCATGTTATGCTGGCATTTACATTAACTTTTTGAAATAGAACTTTAAAAGAACTTTAAACTTGCTCACAAGAATAATAACACGTTGTTTTCGAGGATTTTGTGTGTAGATTGGGCTTTCTCTTAAGTAAAATTATACAGACAGACTGAAGTAAATAGTCTTCACCTAGATCCTAGATGCCACGTTTCATAAGGCCTATTTTTAAACTAACTACTATTTTTTAACTAGACATCTAACGGTTTTCAACTAAATTTCAACAATAAGTGTCATTTTTACACAAAAATTCACCTTAAAATATTGATCATCAATTAACATCCAGTTAGTTTCTTTACAAGCACTGCATTGAATTTAAAAGTCACCTGGGCAAACTGATGTTTGTTTTATCATATAAAAACGCCGTTTATGTTCTTAATGCTAGTTTACTTGACATGTAGCAAGTTTACAAAGGCCCAATTTGTTGAATCGTAAAATAGTGATAGATATGTGGTTAGCTTCCCATGATTTTACTACAACATTACCCGTACTTCCATGATTGCGTCCACACACCATTTCGGGAGTCTCTACAAAGTTTTAAAATTTCTCTTCTCAACTATAAATTAATATTAAAAATTTAAATAATAATCCTTGGAGTGAAATATATTAAGTGTACTATTTTAAAAATAGAACTTCTATGTACCACTGTCATTCCACATAAATCATTTGGTCATGACATATATTGCGTTGGTTTTTTAAAGTCTCCCTTCACGTATGTATGGTACCGTAACTTAATCATTGTCGTTCGAGAATGTTCGCTCTGAATGTACATTTTCACTTTGTTCAATTTTCACTTTGTTCAATTTTCATTTTGTTCAATTTTTACTTTGTTCAATTTTCACTTTGTTCAATTTTCATTTTGTTCAATTTTTACTTTGTTCGAATTTAACTTCGTTCAATTTTCACTTTGTTCAGTTTTTCTCTTTGTTCAATGTCTAGCCATAACGTTTAAATTATTTCGCAGCCGATACGATAAAATTGACGCCGCTGGATGTGGCTCAAGGCCGCTAGCTCCTGGCAACGGAGTCAATGAACTGACCACAAGGATCGTCGGGAGTCGAGATTCAATTCCCTACTCATGGCCTGGACTTGTAAGATTGTGTGCATTCTACGAGCACCTATTATATTATATGGTTCCCATTACAATCTGTTATTCGATACCCTAAGCATGGCTATAATTATTAAGTTTGTGTGCATACTTCGAGCACTAATTATATTATATGGTTCCAATTACAATCTGTGATTCGATACCCTAAGCATGGCTATAATTATTAAGTTTGTGTGCATGCTTCGAGCACTAATTATATTATATGGTTCCAATTACAATCTGTGATTCGATACCCTAAGCATGGCTATAATAATTATATATATAATAGCCCAGTGGTGTGGGTATGTTTGTAACGTAACGCTCAAGAGATGTACCACAGTCTACAGCAGTTAGTTTAGTTGAAAAATCGTGT